>CAKNWW010238253.1:2895-24054 GCA_932074435.1 Andricus kollari | reverse complement strand
TCGGAAGGCAATTTAGTTCTATTTGCCCTATTGCACAACATTCTTGTCTTTTTACGAAGCCTCTCCATGTGGGTATTCCACCATTCTGCTCCCTTCCTAGACTTAATTGTGCTTGTAGGATAATTGTTCTCATATTGTGTAGTCAGAGCCCTTCGCAGAAAATCCGCTGCGAAATTTCGCAAGCCTCCTTTTGAGTTCCTCTTTATACGAGTGCCAGAGTGTATTTCTGGGGTTTCTGATCTTGGAAACCACCGGTTTTCCTACGGTTAATCGAAACACGATATATTTGTGGTCCGAAAGAGACTCCTCATCGGAGATTCTCCATCCACTACCCTGCTCCTCAGAGCACCCGAACATAGAGTTAAATCGAGAACCTCACTCCTGTTTTTAGCGTGGAATGTGGGGGTATCACCCCGATTCAGAATCTCCAGCTCTGTGCCTGCTATATATTCAATTAAATCTCTCCCTCTGTCGTTGATGTTTGTGCTTCCCCACACCGTATGGTGATTGTTTGCATCGCAGCCCAACAGCAGAAGGATTTTATTCTCCTGACAGTGCCGAATTAGAGCCTCCACCTCTCTAGGAGGCGGTGGTCCACCGGCATCGCCAGGGAAATAGGCCGAGGCGATATACACCTCTAGCCTTTCTCCGCTACTACCCCTGAGTCTCGCCTTAATAACGGAGCAGAATTTAGGCACCAAGATCGCATCTATACCCTTGACGGCCATGCATGCCCTTGGCGTTTTTTCGAGCGGCCCCTCACATATGGAGCCACACCCTGACAAGCCACAAATCCTTTCCCTGCATAACCAGGGTTCTTGGATTAGGGCGAGCCCTGTCTGCACCACAGATATGCGTCTGGCTAGAACCGCCGAGGCGCCTTTGCTGTGATGCAAATTAATCTGCATCATGAAGATTCCCGTCTCAGCCATTGACAGGCTAATTCGGGGCACTTCCGGGTGCTTCTGATCCACCTGCGGAGCCCAGTTGGGTCATTTGGAAGGTAACCCTACTCGCTCCTAGATAGGGGCGGTAATCAAGAACCGCAAGGACTCTGATTGAGGATTCAGGAAGGCCGACGACTAGGATCTAGCCTCTCCCCTTCGGCCTAGAACCCTGCCTGTCGGAATAAACCTTGCATGAATCAGTTCGCAGAGAAGGGTTCTGAAAACTCAGGCGCCGCAGAACGACCGCCGGACTCTCGGGGGTGCCGGGAATCAGTACGGTCGCTCTACGGTACCTCTGCAGACACTCCGTGCCTTTGACTTCCAAGTTTAGGCCCTCTTTAGTCCTAAACGTTGGGGTTTTTTCTACTATCCAGTATAGCGTCCAGATTTCCGCGCCTCCACTACGATGGCCCCGGCCCTGATGAAGATGTCATTGAATTTGGGGGCGCGCTCCTCGCGGTTTAATGCATCAATCCCTTCAGAGATTTCATCCCTCATCCTGTCCAACTCCTCGAGAGTTAGACAATTCTCAGGATAACCCGATGCAACGACAACCTTCACTAAGGCGTTGCAAGCCATCTGCGCGAAAGTAAGGCCCTGTGTTTCCAGAGCCTTCTGCACTTTCAACCCCCTGTTTGGGGGAGTTTCTCTGGAGCGCTTCTTTCTCTTGCCAATAGGATTAGCCTGAGGAGTTACTCCAGGCGAAGTTTCCGCAGCCACTGCCCCATGTGTGGTGCCTTGGCTTCTGTTTGCGAGACGCGCATTGCGGTCTCTCCTTCTTTGTGCCCCGCTACGTTGCCTTCTCCTCACGGAGAGTTCCGTTAACTGCTCTTATACGGCTTCGACAAGATTATCTCCACAGTTATCTTTTGTTCGCACCGCCTCTGGTGGGTTGCCCCCTGAGGTGCCTCCCACTTTTTGCGGTGGGTTCGAGGAGGGTCCCGGAACGGGCCTGTCATTGGTTTTGGTTTGTTTTTTGCGGATTCATTTGAGTCCCACGAGATGCTAGGGAAATAAGAAAACACCCCCCGCAGAGCCTTGCTTGCGGGGGATGGGTCTAAATACTATGGGATTCGACCTGGTGTCCCAAAGTCTTCGTCTAGACACCTCCTTTTGGACCCCCGACTGTTCGCCTCTACTGAGGCGGGCAGGACGTGCTGTTCAAGGATTTATTGACCCTGGTGCCATTCAGCTCTTGACACGGCGATCACATCATAGCTTGGGAGCATGAGAACTCGCGCCCTCGATATTCCAGGAGGCTTTGCCATTACCTCATGGAAGGATCGCTCCTTAGTTTAAGTCCCACCGACTAGTGTCCGTCAGTTCCCCAGAGTAGTCACACCTCGCAGTTCAGCCCCTAAGGTTCACCTATTCCAGATCTATAGTCTAATGAGACCCGTAAGCCCTCCCACCAGCTACAAGGTACAGCGATCCCTAGTGAGGGTACTCTTGGCCTTACTTCACAAAAAAAAGAATATCTGCTAAATTACAATCGACAAAGTGGGCCCTTTTCTTGCAAAAGGTCAGATATGTGCGTGGATTCAAATTGAAAATTGAGCTGCCCGATCGAATAAGGGCCCGCACCGAAAAAATGTATGTGCCCTTATGCGATCCGCCAGCTCAATTATGCAACTAATATGAAGGCTTTCAATTTGATAATCTACAATTTCGAACGACTAAAATTTTAAAAAAATTCTATTTTGATTTGAAAGTGTACAATTTTGAAAGGTTTTAAATTGAAACAAAAGAATGCTAGATATTAGGCTCACCGAATTTCGGCAAACCTAGTTCCATGTCCGTTTATCCTAAATCTACGCACACCAAATTTCGGTAAATGTAGGAGCGGTCTTAAAAATATTTATAAAGTGTTTCAATTTGAAATTTTACAATTTGAAAGATTTTAAAATACCGTTTTCACGAAAATGATCTTTAAGCATTTCGAATTAAAAATAATTGTACAATTTTAAACTTCTTTCAAATTCAAAACATACATTAAGAATATTTCTGTTACAAAGTCTTCAATTTCAAACACTTTCAATTTATAATTATACAATTTAGAATATTTTATATTGAAATACTGTCTAATTTTGAAGAATTTAAAAATTAAAATAAATCGACTTGAAAATATTGTCACAGCGAAAAAATGGAATTGAATCGTGAACATTTTCGTGCGATGATTTTTTACGATTTTCGACGCGGATTATCAAGACAAGAGTGCATCGATCAACTCACTTCGACTTTTGGCGATGAAGCTCCATCCTTGGCCACTGTGAATCGCTGGTACAACGAATTTAATCGTGGCCGCAGTTCGCTCAGTGACGAAAGTCGTGAAGGTCGCCCAAAATCAGTCGGGTCCCAGAAAAAATTGACGCTGTACGAGAACTTATCGTGAGATTCAGGCATCCTTAGGCATTAGTGGGACCAGCGTGCAAGCAATTTTACATCAACATTTGGCTGTCAACAAGATTTTTTACCGTTGGATCCCACATAACTTGACAATCGCTCGAAAAAAAGGCTAGTGTGGATTGGTCAAAACAAAGGCTGAAAAAATTCGATCGCGGTGATTCAAAGCATGTCTATGACATCGTAACAGGTGACGAAACATGGATTTATGCTTATGAGCCTGAAACTAAACAGCAGTCGACTGTGTGGATCTTCCAAGATGAGCCAAATCCGACAAAAGTTGTTCGCGCACGAAGCACTTCGAAGCAAATGGTTGCCTGTTTTTTTGGAAAAACCGGCCACGTAGGAACTGTGCCGAAGACGAATCATCCTCCACCACGACAATGCGAGCTCTCACACATCCGCTGCAACAAGGGACTTTTTGAGGGCTGAAAACGTCGAATTGATGGGTCATCCAGCCTACAGCCCAGACTTAGCACCTAATGACTTTTTTTTATTCCCATACATAAAAAATAAATTACGAGGTCAACGTTTTTCGACGCCTGAAGAAGCGGTTGATGCGTTCAAAATGCATGTTTCGGAGGTGCCACAATCGGAGTGGAAAAAATGTTTCGAAAATTGGTTCAAGCGCATGCAAAAGTGTGTTGAGTTTCAGGGAGAATAATTTGACAAACAATAAAGCCATTTTCGATGATCAATTATTGTCTTTTCATTATTAGGCTCAAAATATAAAAGGCAACCCTCGTATTATCGTATTTGAAATTGTTTAATATCGAATATTCTACTTTTTATTTAAACTATTTTTAATTTATAAGTGATCTTTATTTAACATATTATAAACAACCAACTTTTAAAATTTTCCGAAGTTGACAGGATAAGGAGTGAAATTTCTGTCGTTGTTTCTAACACCAGAGGGTCCCTGGCCTCCGGACAAAATGTTTCATGGCGCAACAGATAAAATTCATCGAAGGAGGGAGAAACATAAGCTCCCATTTCCTTCATGATCTGTGCTCAGAAATCCTCAAACCCTCTTTGAAACTCTCACAATGTCTGAATGGTTGCTATGGCAATATCCCTCTTGGTACATGAGCAGACCCAGTTAGCAGCTCCAAAGGAACATTTTCCTTCTTGTCAGATATACTTAAGTTTTTTTGCTCTCAACTATCTTTTTCTCTTTTTTTCTTTCGTTCAGTAGATACTTTTCTGTTTAACAAAACTCCAATAATTGGTCTAAGCTTCCGTTAAACGTTCGTCTCAAAAGAAATAAAGTCAACGAGATTCTTGCTTGATGTCAAAGCAAATACTAGTCTCTACAACTGAATTAATTAAATTTAACTCACAGTAAGTCAAAAACGTTTATTCACTTCAAATTGATGACTGGATTCTAGCAAAACTTACTGAAACATTACTTGAAAATAGTTTTACCGGTGTTCTGTCAAATAACATAATCTGAAATATTTTTACTTATATAACTAGTCAATTTTACTGAAGATTAGAAACTTTGAACTAAGAATTAGTTTATTGTGGGATTTTGATCAACTGTCATATATCTGGAATGCAGTTATTACTATTATTCAGGAAAACTTGACTTATTTAAAGTAAGAAAGTGAGTTTTGCTAATTGAAAAAGAAGTTTAAGTCATATAAACTTATATGAAAAGAAACCCCAAAAAGAGTACGAGAATTAAAGAAGTTCTAAAGTTTATTAAATTTATCCCACTCAAGACTTAAATATTTCTCAGTGAATTTTGAATGAAAATAAATATGATGTAAAAGATTTGAAATTATATTCATTAAGAAATAAAAAGCCTTAGTTTTTCTTCTCCACGATTTCATAAATGACTTTAATAGTTGATTCTATTAGAAGAAGAATCATCAATAAAAGAAAAAGACCAGAAAGTGAAATGCTGAAGTAACAGGTGATCAAATAAGGATTTATATACTATCCTCCCCAGAAAGAAGTTCTTCGCAGCTTCTTTCATTAGGCCACTTTTGGGAACAAACATTGAATTCAACATACTGCCATACCATTCAAAGAGTCTCAGGATATTCTTAGCGAGTAAAACAAAATATTATTTAGTATTTTTTAGCACAAGGGATTATTTTTTCATTTCCTTTTATGACGTTTCTACAAATAATATGAATTATTTAATATGAGTTATCATAATTTTGATTGTGATTATAATAGTAGAAACAAATCTACTAATGGTAAAAATGTTTAAAAAATACAATTTTCCTGGAGCGTAAGTTGTATAGGATTGATGCTCTAAATAAGATTTTTTCGCTCTCTGAAATTGATAACTTTTATTAAGGCAGTGATGAAACGATATCAACCTGAGGACAAATTTTCCAATTTTCAAGAAGGTTACAAGGCACTAAACCTCGTTGTCTCTGATGGCCGTAAAAATGTAACGCAATTTAAAGAACGAGATTACTACTATCTTTTGAAACGAGACAAATTCTAAGGTGTCCCTTCGTTAAATGTATCTGCACTTTAAGTATTCTCCGAGTGTTCAATTACATTAATTAATGCACTTTATTCCATCTTACATATTAGAAGAAGGATTCAAGCATGGATGGCTCACGAATCTTCGTTCAAAGTGACGACAAATACAGATGATTAATTTAATCATATTCATTATCTTAATTTAATTTAGAAGATTCAAATGTTTATTTTAAGACATCATAAATTCGAATATTAAAGTTTTTCTGAATTTCATCAAGTAAAATCGCTTTTTGATTTGAAGATTGAAGATTGTAAATCATTTTATTTAGTACACTTCGATTTTAAAACTTTATAAAAGATTTTTAACATAGCTTATTCAAAAACAAAAATATTAATAAATTGTTCAATCATAATAAATTGGATAATTTGTAGACGATAAAATATTTTGAATCATTGTTTTTTCTATATTTGTATAGATAGTGCTAATTCTACAATTAAAAATATATTAAATGAAAAAATGAAAAAATTTCAAACTGGTGTCTTGTAAACTTTTTAGAAATCAAAATATTTTGATTTTAACAAGGATTGCAGTTCGATCCATCTAGTTTCACGACAGATACTTGAACTTGATTTAAAACATATAAATAATATAAAATTGCGCAATAAAGCCTTCCTAGTTCAAAGTTTTGTAAAATGATTAAGACAAATCTATAGCTATGAATACTCATTTGAAAATAGTTTTGAGATTTAAATGCGTTTTGAATTCCAACTTTCAAAAATGAAATTCCAATGTTTTATCTTTTTGAAATTAAGATCCCTTATCAAAAATAATTCAAATTTATGCAAGATACCGTTTTCAAATGCAAATACATTTGAATTGCATTTTTCAAGTTTGATCAGTTTTGTGACTTACAAAATCCTTTGCAATTTTACTGTTCAAATGTACTTTCCTCCAGTACTTTTAAGTTAACAATAGCTATTTTTAATACAAGTGCGCAAACCGGATGATTGTTCTTCGAGTGGGAGTCTACATGCATGTAAAGTCCAACTTTTGATGTAGGTTTTGCAAAAACTAATTATTACGTGGATTTCTCAAATTTGCAGATGGTTAATTAAACATATTTATGGTACGCATGCAGGAAATGTTCGATATTGGAGGCATAGTTAGCATGCGAGAAATGACCAATCATAATCTCACTTCTGGCTTTATAAGTTGAAACTTGAAAGACTGATTGCAAGTAGTGAATATGATTGGACCAGCTCGAAGTGATAAGTTACCATCAATTACTGATAAATTATTATAAGTTATCATAAATTATAGAAATTTTGGAAAATTAAGGATACTTTCGAATTCCTGTA
This sequence comes from Andricus kollari, assembly GCA_932074435.1. Classification (NCBI taxonomy): domain Eukaryota; kingdom Metazoa; phylum Arthropoda; class Insecta; order Hymenoptera; family Cynipidae; genus Andricus; species Andricus kollari. The sequence goes on along the minus strand of CAKNWW010238253.1, from coordinate 16,900 downwards.
ATTGATTTTTTTTCAGACATTTTCGGATATTTTGGGATTTCTTCCAATGAGCTTGCGATACCTTAAATTTCTGGAACTTTGGTTATGTATAAATTTACCGGAAATGTCTGAAATTTTAAAAAATTCTTGTAATTTATGATATTTAAAATGTTTTAAATTTTCAGAAATTTGCAGTATTTTTCATAATTTTACCATAATTTTCCAAAGTTTCGGGAAAATTTGATTTATTGTCTCTCACAAAGAAAATTCTCTGTATTTGTTACAAACAATATCGTGTGCAACAATTGCAGAAATTATGCCGCTGTAATGGTGTACCTCTTGTAAAGTTTACAGTACTTGCCATCGGCTTGTCTTGTTTGGGAATGCCTACTTTTTCACACTTGTAGCATAATACACTATTATAGGGCAATAATTATTTATTTGCGTATAACAACCCGATAAATATTTGGGGAAAACAAAATCAATTTTTTTCTAATTTTTTGGTTTAATAACATTTCTACTTCTCCTTAGTTTACCAATTTGCTACTTATCATCTTTATGACTCTGCAATAAATTATAAATACATATAAAAAAGAAAAACATATTTCAAAGCAATAAAAATAAAATTGATACGGGAAAATTGGAAATAACATAAGTTAATCTACAGCAGTGACAAAGTCCAAATATTTTTTGGCGATTGTTGATTAAAGTGGATTTTTGGAAAAGTTGAATGTGTTTCGGACTCTTGAGGTCGATACGTATTCTAATGGCTAGAAAATATTTCATGAGTTATAAATAAACAACTTTGCTCGATTTTATATACACTTGCATGGGCATTTATGACACCACTCAATTTGACATTTTCATGGCCACCTATGCCCCACCGAGGGGCAAAAAAAGTTTCGGCTAACAAATCAATTTTCAGCCTGAGGTATTCATTTGATTTGGACGATTCTTTTAAATGAAACCTTTTTCAATTTCTCAAATATTGGTATGATTAGATTTTTGGGAAAAAATTTGGGTAATTTTTTATTTAACAATAAAGTTACCTTCTTTTTTGTTTTTATATTATGAGTAGTACCATTTTTTCAAGATTTTCAGATTTATCAATAGCCGTCTTACATGGGCAACTGTCCAACACTTTAAGATTTTCGTTAAAGAGATTTGGAGACAAAAATAAAATAGCTACACCAATGACCTGTTATGTATTGCTTCTTTGGATGAACAAAATTGTTTTAAAATGTGTAAATCAGAGGTGATTCGTGTATTTCCGAAATGAGAAAATAAGCGGAAAGATAGTTTTTTTTTCAATTTTCACTTTTTAGACAGTTCATAATACCTTTTTTTATTTGTATGAAGAAATAATTTCGCTATTATTAAACAGTTAGAAAGGAGACATGAAAATAAATTCTGCCTTAAAGCTTAAGCTTTAATTGACATTAAACAAAAATATATTTTAGAACTTTTTGGCAGTCTCGAAGTAAAAAATATTACCGTTACACCAGCGACACGGAAACTTTGGGAAAAAACTTCACGATGCAATTACAATTTTACTATACACCCTACATAAATTTGAATAATTTATCTAAATTCTAGAATCATTTTCAAACAAAATAAGTTATTTTCAGGTTTTTATCTTATAAAACATAAAAATAACAAACTTTAAAATGTGTAAACATTAAAATTCGACATTTTCTTAGAATGAGATTACGCATATATCAGAAATGGATTTACCGCCTGCATTATCAGCTTGTACATCAAAACTATTGCGCGAAGTATTTTTTGTAACAGGCAGACGAATCTTACAGTCAACTAATCTGAACCTCACCATCAAATACCAATAAACAACTAGGACATCAAATCTAAGAGTTAATGACAATTTCTCATACATATACTTAAACTATCTGGAAATTATTTCCAGGTGGGTGAAAATAATTTTTAAGAAAACGTTATTAGAAACTGTGTGACCCACTGTTTGCCCCTGCTATACGAGTGTGGAAAAAAATAAGAGAGCAAAACAAAAATAAATTGAAACATCGCATTTATATATTATGCAGATTATTTAATTCATTGCAATATCTATATGTAATTCATAAATCATGAAAGGACTGTTGCCGTGTTTTAATAATATTGTCGGCATCATGAAAAGTAATTACAGTTTTCGCCAAGTCATACATTTTAAATGACCGACTTGATTAATGGTTGAAGTTTAAAGGAGAATGGTCTTCAATGGATGAAAGTAACATTTCATGTTAATATCGACCCCTCAAACAACTAGCTAGCAACGCTTTAAAACTTATCAATGCTGCCCTTGACATAACCAGCAACGACCCGTAAATGATTTCCGTGAAGTTAGCACAACAACCATAAAATATCCAACTTTTGTTTAATGGAATCGTTTTGTCATCGTTTGGTCATGTTCGGAAACCAAATTTTGTCGTTTGGACGTCGAAATTGTGTGAGTTATCAAAAAAAAAATCTGCCCGCTACGCGTGCACATTCTCATCGCGGTCTTTGTATTTCGTCCACATTTGTGACTGTAAATTCTCTTTTGTTAAAGCACTTTTAACTATAACGAACACATTCTCATCACGAATCTCGTGCTTCGCACTCGATTTTGTCGGAAATGCGAACTTTTCTACATTATTTTCAACTTCATTATATCATATGTATATTATACTTATTTCTGTACCTCGGTCTGGGGCTGCTTATTCAGATATTGCAAAATTATGTGCACATTTCATTGTTCATGATTACTTTAATATTTGTTTCTTATTTTGCATTAAATTTTATTCTCAGCTACCCTGAAAAATGTATCATTTCAATAAATATATATTATTACAATTAATAATATGCATTGGCTTTGAAACATACGTAATATCGTTGCCTTTTTCTTATAGTTTGAAAAAGCGTAACCTATTTAAAATAAAAAGTGTTATTAAACATTTTATTTCAACTTGTGTCGTTTTTTCATAAATTTAATTGATTTTAAATGTTATTTTTCACGATTTAAACTAAAAATACACATCTGTGGTTCTGAGCGAATTTGTACATATAATTTAGGCGAAAAATTTATTGTAACTTGTGTCCTTCTTTCCAAAAAGTGAATTTTTTTTAAATATATTTTTATAACAAGAGTATAACATAATTTAAGATATTTTTTGGTAGAACGACTTTTTTTGTCATTTTTTCGTCTCTTGTGTCGCTTTTCCAAACAATTAATTTTTTTATTTTTAATCTTATTTTTTACGAATAAAAGAAAGTCTACTCGTCCTATCTAAAAATTACTAATAACAAATTTGTAGATCTTTTTTTGGTAAACAACTTTTGTTGATTAATTTTTTTTCGAACCTTGTATCGCTTGTCAAAAAATTTAACTTTTTTACTTTGAATGTTATCTTTTACGATTAAAACTAAAACAACGCGTCATATCAAAAAATTATTGATGACAAATTTGGATGAATTTTCAATCCTTTTCGGAAGAGCAACTTTTGTCTATTCATATTTTTCATAGCATGCGTCGTTTGTCAAAACATTTAATTTTTTAATTTTTAATGTTGGTTTTTACGAATAAAACAGAAACTACGCATCCTATCAAGAAATGATTCATAGCAAATTTATAGCTCCTTTTGGGTTAACAATTTTTGTCAATTCATTTTTTCGGTACCTTGCATAGTTTGACCGCAAAATAGAATTTCTGATTTTGTATTATTTTTTGTGCGATCAAAATTTGAATTTTCGATTTTTCAAGAAAATTCCAAGGGTTGTTTTGATAATCTTGCAGGACTTCAAAATATTATACAGACGATGACGACAACGACGACAGACACCGACGTAAAAAACTATTTCTTCTGACTCAGGGGGCCTCAAAACGTCGACATTTGATGGAATCCACAAAAGCAATTTTTCACATAAAATTAATACCTTCTCATTATGATAAGAAGGTAATAATTCATTATTTTTTGTGCGAAAAAAATGCTATAACGAAAAAAATGCTATAACACCAACTCGCGTGCGACATCTTCGCAAGTGGTAGTGACCTTCTTTGGTCAGCCTTGCCCTTAAATATAATATGATGAGTCAGAAAACCTGACAACCAAATTTTTCAAAACACCAAATTTTTAGATACATGCTTGTCAGCCCTTTTTTATTTCTGTGAAGCGGTGCTAAAGTTCTACTTTTGAGGAGTAAAAAGTGACTTCATACGCAAATTATAAAACATTATACATCTGTGAGCACGCATTTGGAGTTAATCGACCCCCTCTTCGTGAAAACTGTTGTACCGAAAATTTACAAAGTTTTTGAAAATATTTAGATAACCTAAATTTCCGTATATTTTCAAAATTTACAAAATTTCTAAGATGTTTGAAATTTCTAAAATGTTCAAATTTTCTAAAATTTCTAAAATGTTTAACATTTTTAAACTTATAAAAATTTCTAATATTTCTGAATTTTATCAAATATTTCTGAAATTATTGAAATTTCTAAAATAATCATAATTTCTAAAATAATCAAAAATGTATTAAATCATCAAAATTTCTAGAATTTCTAAATTGCTCAAAATGATTATATTCTTTAAATTTCTAAAATTATTCAAATTTCTAAAATTATATAAGTTTCTAAAATTATCAACATTTCTGAAATATTCAAAAATTTTTAAATTATCAACATTTCTAAAATTTCTAAAATCTCAAAATTTCTAAAATTATAAAAACGTCCCAAATTTTAAAAATTTATAAAATTACCATTTCTGAAATTTCGAAAACTTCCAAAATATCTAAAATTTTTTAAATTTCAAAAATGATTAAAATTGGTGAAATTATCAACATTTCTAAACTGTTCAAAATTTATAAAATTATCAAAATGTCTAAAATTAACAAAATTTGTAAAAATATAAAAACGTCTCAAATTTTCCAAATTTATCAAATTACCAAAATTTCTTAAATTTATAAAATATCAAAAATGTCGAGTATGGTGCTAATGACTTTTTTATTCGATAACTCGCACAATTTCGACGTCAAAAGTGAGTTTCCAAATGCGACCCAACGACATATAAACGATTGCTAAAAGAATATTTGAAAGCAATTAAAATTTGTTGTGCAGCGTAAGTTAGCACTCCAATTTTGAAAATTCAATATCTTTTCAAGTCTTTCTATCCAAAAGACAAAATTTGGTTTCCAAACTTGACCAAACGATGACCGAACAATTCCATTAAACAAAAGTTGGATATTTTATGGTTGTTGGGCTAACTTCACGGACATCCCGTAGGTTATGGTCCCTTGCTTTTCCCCTGTTTCGCAAAGTTAGCATCAAAGCCTTCTCACCTTCTACTCTATTCGTTCTCAAGTTTAAAAGCAGTATCTTAAAATCAATAATTTCAATCAGATATAAGAAAAAAAGTTTTTAAAAAAATATTAATCTACTCAGATTTTTTGTCATAGAGCTCAAAAATAGTTCTTATGTCTGAAATAAAGACACAAAAAGTCATATACATTTTGTCCCTCCTCCAGTTATACAATTTTTGCCAATGATATGAAAATAATTGCTAGAGTAATATTTAATGGTTACCTCGACGTATGTTTGGCAGCTCTTAAAAGTTGCAATAATCGTGGTTATGAAGGTAAAAGCCGAATTTGAGTTGTTTAAAAAAATGTCTATAAGGTAGGAATCAAATAAACATAATATGGTCTTAACGTGGTTTAAAATCTGGTTAAATATTCATATAACTAGAAATATCTCAATAAAAAATGCTGATATGCGCATGTGAATTTAAATTCTAAAACGATAAAAAGTATATCTAGGTTTCCTGCTGGAAAAATAAACCTCTTGAGAGCTCAATAAAAAAATAAGTGCAAAAATTCCCTTAAAATACTTACTAGACGGAGAATAGTATACGTCCTCGTCCTAAGGATTTCAAGGATACTTTTATCTAAAAATTCTAAAGGTAGTAAAGTTTAAGGTTTTCAAGAAACATTCAAATGAAAACAAAAAATCCTGAAATAAAATTAAGACATTAAAGTCGAAATAAAAAGTAAATAATTATTATTTTACATCTTTTGATAAGATCAGTCGCATGCAATGGCGTTTATGAACAGTCGTAAAGCATAAAAATCTCTCTCGATTCTAACATAAGTTGCAAAGTGAAGCTTGAAAAAGCTAGGCGATATAAAGTGTGGCTCGTAACCAGGAATCAGATATTCATTCTTGCTATAGCATAGATATAAACGTGGAGAAAATACTTGGTAAAATGAAATTCAACGGTCACGGTCTCAAAAAAGTTGCATTAAAAAATTAATGAGAATTATAAGTATTCAATGTTATAGGCTACTGAATTATAAGATATTTTAATGTTATTATCTAAATAGCTGTCTATTACATAGGTATTTCTACTAATCATAATAAAAAACTACTATTTCATAGTAAAATTGTTGCTGATTCACTTTAGCAAAAAAGAATTCTTCCCAATGAAAATTAGTAATGATTTTAATATGAATTAGTAGTTTTTTATTAACGATTAGTAAGCATTCATACTAAAGCAATTGGTAAACAATTTGGTACGATTTCATAATATTGACTTTTTAATAATACAAAACAAAACTATCTAATACAATTAAAGACATACAATAAATAGTTATCAAATTTTTAAACAAACAAAGGAAGAACTTATTGACGAAACCCCCGGATTCTAAAAAAAAAGTTTAAATCGAATATTGTGGAAAAATAAGGAGACAGTCTACTGACAATCTAAATTTGTTTCCGATCAGCCATAAATAATTACCTAACGTTGGAAGAACTATGTTTGATTATCGTGATCTCTCGAAAGGGAAAATTAAGAGTGTGTTTACGGGTAATTTGAATCCACAAGTTAAAATTTAGGTCTCCTTATATAAAATAATAAAACGCCGTTTCTGTCTTAAGATGTTGAGTATTCTCTGACCTTTCTGGTAAATTATGTTAAGACCCACCATAAATGATATTTCGTTCAAAATAATGAAAAAAATTTTAAAGATGCTGTAGACAATATTGGAGGCTACCACCAAAAAATTGAAACGTTCTGTTGACTCCTAACTTTAAAATTTTATAAGAAATTCCCTGTTTTACCTAGGGTGACAGAAATATGATTTTCTATAAGAAAAAAACTGTCTGAAAGTAAAAGAAACTTTGCTTTAAATAAAAATACAAACTCCGAAAAAGCTGTAGATATTTATAGGTTACCATGTGAAAACTCTAATCTTCTCCTGACCCAAAGCTTTAAAATTTCCAAAAACATCCCCTATTGCTCCTAGGACAGCAAATTTATTGTGCCCTCTGAGAAAGAAAGTATCTGAAGCACAAAGACACTCCGCTCCAAATGAAACAACAAATTCCAAAAAAGCTGTAGCCATTTATAGGCCACCATCAGAAAATTTAAATTTTCGCCTAAACCAGAATTGAACTAATCAATTCCCCTGTTTTTTTAGGGCATAAGAAGTTTCGTTATCTCAAAGAAGGTGTAACTATGTATTTTAGGGCTATCAGAAACTTCGAATTTAAACTATTCTAACCAGCACCCTGTCACTCCTATGATATCAGAAATATTGTTTCCACTGAAAAAGAAACTATCTAAAAGTCAAAGAAGCTCTGATTTATTGTTAGGTGAAAAATTAAATTCCGTAAAAGCTGTAGCCATCTGTAGGTCACCATCGGAAAATTAGAATTTTCATCAGACCCGAACTTAAAAGTTTTATAGAAACATTACTTGTCGCTCCTAGGATGTCATAAATATTGGTTTATCTAAAAAAGAAACTTTGTGAGAGCCAAAGAAACTCTGATCTTAATAGAAGAAAAAATTCCGAAAAAAAAGTAGCCATTCATAGACTATTATCAGAAAATTCGAATTTTCAGATAAACCCGAAGTTCAAACTGTCAGCTCCTGGTAGTTGCTAATGGATAGCCATAATTGACTATAAACCCAAAGAATCTTTCCCTGTTCACTTTTATTAAGTTTTATTCGTTTGTATGATGAATAACAACTTTTGTTGGAATATTGCTGGAACGTGGTCAAGCTCAATGCCGAGTATGGTGCTAATGACTTTTTTATTCGATAACTCGCACAATTTCGACGTCAAAAGTGAGTTTCCAAATGCGACCGAACGACATATAAACGATTGGTAAAAATTAAAAGTTTTTGTAAAGCGACTAATTTCATGGTCGATTATATGGAGTGCGTCGTGTTTTTTTTTCTTTTTTTTTTGCGGAAATGCTTCTTACTAATGGAGTGCGTGCATCCATTGTATCATTGTTGCAATTTTACCCAAAATTGTACAAAATTGCACACTTTCCGCTGAGTTCAGTTCTTATATTGGCATGTAATATTAGTATAAGTTCTATACCATTAAATTTAAGTTGGTTAAAAGAGATGCACTTATATAATTTTTTCAAATAAATTTTCTATCCAGGTTCCATAGATGGAAAAAATCATTTTACTCCTGACCGCACTATATGCGAAACATCTCTCGGATGATGTACGTATGCTGACTGCTACGCAGGTCAAACTCATAACTCACCTCCTTCTAGCTGGTGGTTTAAAAAAGGTCGATATAGGCCTGGACCAAAAAGGGAAAGCTCCCTCTCTCGCCATTCAAGAGTAAACAGGTCATGAGAATGCAAAATCAACATTACCCACTCTAAAGGAGACGATGTATACCATGGCGCGGTCTTAAATGATAGAATTAATATTTCAAAGTGTCAATCCCATCCAGAAATACTAGAAGTAGGCACTTGATGGTGAAAACTTTCCGAATAAAAAGCAATTTTCCTGAAACGGAATATCATTAAGATTCCTTATACATATATTTCTCTCAATTTTCTAAAAGGGCTTTTCATAAATTTAGTTTGTATAGATCCGTCGAAAATTAGTTTTTTTTTTTAATTTCCTATTGCATTTAAATTTACATTTAAATTTTTAGCAATAAAATGTCATTCTGTGATATCGTTATCTTGAATTTTGATTATGTCGGAACAGAATCATTTTTTTCATGATTCATTTTTTATTCTCATTCAGAATCTCCATATCTCGGGGTTAAGTTTCTATATTTACAAAAAATTGAAAATTCATTTTCAATTTCTATCCAAAGCTGATTTTAAAAAACCATGAAATTTTAATCTTCATTTACCAGTATTATTCAGAAACTTAATATCTCGCATGCGTGATTTTTGGTAAGTTGCAATATCCTTTCATCGAATTAATATAGCTTTCCCGTGTTAATACTTGAATTGTTATTGGAGAACTATCGAAGCTCTTATCAAAATGCAGGCATATAAAAGGATTATTATGATTATACTTTCCAAATTGACTCAGCGGGTGAAATGCGAAACTTCGGCGCTGATCGCCTTTCGCCAAATATCGTGTTCAAATTTAAAAATAATATCGGAATTAATTCACTCTTGTAATTTTATGTACGGTTATGGAGCACTAAAGCGCTATAAGCATACGTTTTTGTAATTATAAATTAAATAGCTACTCATCATGCAAGCTAAGTATAAAAGAAGGGCTAGGTAGTTGGTTATTATGTGGGCGGGGGACCATGTGAGGTACCCCTGGCGCTAAAGCTATAAAGCCTATTGTGCCACATCCGTGTTTATTCTCAAGGAAGTACACCGATTCTGGCCACCTTCACCGACTATTTATACCTTGGTTCATTTCATTTTTTCCAACGTTCTGGAAATATACCTCTCAGGTGCCAGGCGTTCCCCATCGCACAGTGAATTACGCGGACTTCTTTGCACAACAAAGTGAGCCTTGCGCACTCTGCCATACTAGCCTCTTTTGGGGGGATCTGCAGTTCAAGGTGGAATCCGAACCACCAATGCCCCGGTAGAAGTACATACAAAAAATGCCGTTAGTACCGGCACATATATCGAACCCTAGTCCTCCTGCTTAGAAGTCTGACGTGCTATCGCATGAGTCACCGAGGCTCTAAAAGGGCAAATTTTTTTAACAAATATTTGGTGGCTTGCTTTTCTTTATATTTATATTATGAACTGTAGTTAGATACCTAGACTCGTAGAAAATGACACTTAAAACTCGTAAATTACCGGCGCCTAACGGAGCGAATTTACCAAAAAATAGCAGAATTTCTAAAATTTTTGATAAAAGCGTTACGCTAGGCGTAAAGAGATTTCTATGGTTACATTTTGACACCGGGTGCTGATGCGGCCATTTTTGGTATTTCGACACTTTTGTCAAAATCTAAATACAAAATTTTGGGAAAGGCGTTTAGCGCTGCAATTTTGCATTTTCGCCGCTCAGTCAAATGGGGAACCAACTTCCTACAGGCTTGAAAGGCTGGTGTGACATACTCCTGTCAAAATGTAGTGAATATTATTGTCTTAAATTCTTTTTTTTTTAACGAAAACGGTAACTGAAGCGTGCTGTAAAATGCATTGAGAGAATGAAAGAAGTAATATTTTTTACAAGCTCTACCATGCTTTTCTTTGTTTTTTGCCGGAAGAAGAAACTTAACGAGGTATTTCTATTTGACCGAGCTTTTTTCAGGCGTTTTCCAAAAATTCATAAAAAATACAATTGTTAATATTTTTGAAAGGAAGTTTTTTTATATTTTTAAGCAGACACTAAACTAAGAAGGATACATGGTTACCAATTAAAAAATAAATAATAGGGGGCGCTGTAGCATTTCAAAAAATGTGTCCCGGAAACGACACCCTCACTTGGCTGACATGATTCAGCTGCTCCAGGACATCTGAAACAAAAAACTCGAAGAGATTCTCAAAATATACCATTCCGGCTATAGCCTGGACTAAAACAAATCAAAAATATTAAAAATTGACAAAATGGTCCCCACTTGAAATTTTGTTCGCGAATTTTGACTTTTTTGCGGGTAGTTTTTGACTTGCTTAAAATTCAAAAATAATTATTTTTTATTTAGTTTAGTTCGGTCTATAGCCAGACATCTGCTAAATACATCCTCCAAATTTGAGCTTAATAGCTTCAGCGTTTTTGACGGAATCATGTCAGCCATTAAAAAAAATCGTATTTTGAGAAAAACGCAACTAAAAAAAAGTTAACCAATAGGAAACAAATCAACCACAGCCAGCCATATTGGATAAGTGAGCGCGCGAGAATGAAGTATATTTGAAATGAGGAAGGAAAACCTGTTTGAGACGAACAATGAGTCTATCATACACATTTATGACCTGCCTTGCTGCCCTCCACTGCGTGCGGCTGAGCACTCTCCGCTCTATGCAGTAGATTATTATTATTACCAAATTCTTTATGCTTTGGAAATAAGTAATACAAGCGAATAGAGAAAATGTTCTTTTGATGGTTTTGCGTAGAAAATTAATAATTAATGTCTTACTACCGATATTTTCAATTTCTTTACTCGTATTCATTTTCAAATGTTTACACTAGTTTTTCATTTTATTCATCGTTGTTCGATGCTGAAAGTATTTAACCCGTAAAGCGCCCCCGGGGTATGAGGAGACCCCAATTTTTTTGCGCGATAATTATTAAAAAGTAATAAAATTACATGAAAAAATAAAGAGGTAATCATTAAAAAACGTTCCTCCCACTTTTTATGGAAAAAAACACTTTAAGTTCCCAAATAAATACCTTTTTTCAAAGCTGGACTATAAAAAATTTTATTTTCTTGAAGATCTATATTTCGAGAATTACAGGATAAATTTTTAGGTTAAAATATCAAAAATTGACTGAGTTGTGATTTTTTTTCGTCAAAAAAGTCATTTTTCACGTTTTCGTACGATTTTTATTTTTCTAACACGCAGACAAAATTTTTTCGCCGATAGAACCTTATCTAAACACTAAACGGCCACGACCCCACATGGCGCTTTGTGTTATTATTACATAGCATGGCGCTTTAAGGGTTAACTTTATTCTTCCGACAAGAAAACAAAGAAAAATGAAGCACAACTTTAAAAATATATTACTTTTTCCATTTTCGCCATGCATTTGATAACTGGTCGTCCATAGAGATCCTCAATGGAGAGTTGAGACAGGGGATATTTCAACCGTTAAACGGCACTCTGGTGCGAATTCGCACTGAAAATTATCATTTTGCTGGCATTTACGCAGGGACAGCTGCAGCGACTTATCCCTACTATATTAACTATATATATTGAATATGCGTAATAAATGCTAGATGTGTATTATATGCTCAAGATTTTAAATATTGATAATATAATGGCCAAAATACCAATTTGCTCCAGTGTGACGTTTACGGGTGTTGGAATAAAGTGTGTCGTTTGAGAGCTAATTTTGATTGGTGCCGCTATACCGGCACTAGTTGACTTTTTATTTACTTTGATTGGCTTAAGTTGGCTCGATTTTTAGATCAAAATTTTAAATGCAAGAGGATTTAATATGCAATAGAAACAACACCGATCATACAAAGATTGTAAATTATTGGGAAGGTGTTAATATTTATTTTCAGTCAGTTACGTGTAGGGGAGACTGGGAAGACTTGACCAGGTTTTTAGTAAAGCTCACGTAAATTTCGATAAAAGTATTCAATCCAACAAACAACACTGAAATATAATGTGCAATAGTCTTGCGCATATCCAAGGACTTTCGTAGAATTTTGAATTCCCTTTTTTTAAAGTTATGCAAGTTTTTTTGCACTCGATTTTTTAGCCTAGTTTTTCCACTTCGGGGAGACTTGACCAAGTGCATTAATTTTTTTTTAAATGACCGTGATAATAAATATATCAAGGCCTACAATTATTTATTATTTGTTTATTTATTACAAAATTATGTCAATGTTTAAAATAATGGATATATATGAGAATGTAGGATCGATTTCCCTTGGAATGAGGCTTTTTAGGATATTTTTCACAATCAAAACAAAAACTACGTATCCTATCAAAAATATAAATTCTAGTAATAAAAAATTTCTAGCTCTTTTTAGGGTGAACAATTTTTGTCTATTTATTTTTTCGTATATTGTGTTGTTTGTCCAAACATTTAATTTTTTTAATTTTAATTTGTTTTTGAACGAATTGAGCGAAAACTACTCGTCCTATCACAAAGTAATTTCCAACAAAATTGTAGATCCTTTTTGGGTGCATAATTTTTGTTTTCTTATCCTTTTTCGCATCGTGAATAGTTTGACCGCAAAATGAAACTTTTAATTTTTCATAATTTTTTTGCTATCAAAATTTGAACTTTCGATTTTTCAACATAATTCAAAAATTTATTATGATAATCTTGTAGGGCTCTCAAAAAGCAGCGTTTTTCTTATATCCTGACTTTTTACGACCCTGAATTTAGCTATACATATATAGATTTGAAAATTGGGGAATTTATTTAAACAAAAGTAATAGTCCTATTGAAAATCCAAAAGCATATCTGGATTCGTCTCAGACATATCTCCAGGAGATTTTCGAATTAGGCCAAAAAAATAATGTTCAAAACAATTAAATTGTTATAAACAATTGGGAACACAATATAAACAAACGTATCAGTCCGAAAATAATTTAAACCCTATTACTAGATACTTCAATTAAATACCCCCAGGAGGTTTTTTTATTGAACGCGAAAAAATAATTATTTAAGCAAATACAATGTTTATAACAATTTTTTACGTTTTTGATCGTTTAATTTACAATGATGTAAACTAACAGTAAGTAAACACACACTAAATAAAAACAATACTATTGTCAACTGTAACCAACCGATAATAATATCAAATTAATCAATTTAACATTGTTTATATCCCCTCCACTTTCTCTCAATACCACCAAACCATTTGAATATGGATTTCCATACTCGGTCATATAGCTGGGACGAACTAATAGTCCCAGAAAAAATCTAAAGGTATCGTCGGATGCGTGTGGGTCATATCTCTAGGAGATTTTTGAATCATTAGGAAAAAATTATTATTTAAACAATTATATTGTTTATAATTTTTTAATAAACAAAAAAAATAAGTGAAGAATAATTTGTCGCAAATAACAACCAGATATCGTTCCTCAAATATTACAGAAGGCAGAAAAAGTTTCAAAAATT
>CAKNWW010238162.1:403-12084 GCA_932074435.1 Andricus kollari | reverse complement strand
CCTATTGGAACCCTGTTGTGAATTGGACAGTAGTTTACTGTTTTATGAATTTTGAATTTTTGTTCTTAATTTTATTTTCTTTCTTCATGTCTAAGCCGGTCTTCTCGTTTTTCAATGATTTGACCAAAAGATGCATGTATTCCTACCAGAGTTTATTAGTCGTTTTTCAGTGTTCAAATATTGGTCCTGTCGAGCCGGAATTTTCGATTGATTGATTCAATTTTTGTGTGAGGACTATTCGCACAAATTCTTGTAGAGCTTGTTAGAGGCAAACCAACTAGTAGCTGGTGACTTTTTGACTGAATATGCAATGTGCAGCGTCAGTGCATTGTGACTTAAACGATTCTTTTAATTGTGACCATTGTGTGACAGTTATACTAGTGAGATGCTTTCATAACTTTTTAATTTATAATAGGGCATTAATGAGTGTCTGTGACTAAGTGATTATTATATTGCATGCATTTTCTCGATTCTGTAAGGATTTTCTCAATTTTCCGTGAAGGCATAAAGACAGGTGTCCACGGATTTCGTAACCTTTACACGGGTTCGATAGATCAGTGAGCATTGAGTTGTCAATACCACCCAGATTTTTGTTTATAATTCAGCGTCTGGCCAATCGACAACATTCAACCTTTATTATCATCGATTCGAATCGAGAAAGTCAAAATTATTTCGGGAGTGTCATTTTAATTGATTTGACCAATAACACTCAGACTTTCAGACTTTATTCAATTTCATCGTGATTTCTCCGTCTTTCGATGTGATGCAATAAATTCCAAGAGTTAAAGATTGTAAATCACTTTTCAACATTAATTCAAGGCACTTGGAATGTTTAAACTTGTTGATAATTTGAGTTAGAATAATAATTATTTGATTGGCGAACTACTTTACCTGATACAAACAATTTTTATTCAATTCTTTTTTAAAGATTATATTCGCGGACTCTTATTTTAACGTGTGTCGACTTTTTTCCGTTCACCATGTATATTTCTAGTTACTTTTTGGAACAAACTGAGCTTTGCTCTCGGATCCAAACTGCTTTTGAAAATACTCAAAAATTAAAACAGATCACCAAAGGAACTTTGGTCTCAAGATTATAGTCCTCAGAGAACAATTGGACGCGTTTGGAGGCTTAACATTGGGAGTTGGTTCGCGATCGGAATGCCTTAAACATTTATTTCACTAGTAATTTTTATGCAACCGCCGAAGAAGCATATATTTTCGCGAAGGGAGCGTTTATGGACGAACTGGAAAAACTCTCGAATGACCTTGCTTCTACGTCGATGAATGATTCAGCCCCACAAATTGCTGGATTATCTTATAGATCAATGCCAAAGATTGAATTGCCTAAATTCTTTGGAAATTACACAGAGTGGGCAAATTTCAAGGATTTGTTCACATCTTTGGTTCATTCAAATCCTAGAGTCTCATTAGTGGAGAAGCTTTATCACTTAAAATCTAGTCTTACAGGTGAAGCAGCTCCACTTCTTCATCGAATTCCGATAACTCAAGGCAATTATCAACGTTGCTGGGATCTGCGTTCGGAGCGCTTTGAAAATAAAAGAGTTCTTATCAACTCTCATTTGGCTGAGCTTTTTTCAATTAAGCCAATGAAAGCTGAATCTTCGAGTGCTCTGAAGAAAGTTTATAATGCAACGGTTGATAACAACGAAGCTTTATCTGCCTTAGAGGAACCGATCCACAAATGGTCATCATGGCGATTAAGAAACTTCTCTTGGAAATTCCACGAATCCTCCAACGTTTGACCAATTGAAAACATTCTTACAAACCAGGATTCGGATAAGAAAAGGTTTGGAAAGTCCACAAAGTTGTCGAATTCAACAACAGCCAACGTCAACGCAATTACAGAGCAGCCAATGAAGGAACAACCGTCTAAAGAACAGTGAACGAAGAAGCCATTTCAGGAAAGGAAATGTTTTTTATGTCATGAACTGCATTATCTAATGCCGTGTCCACAGTTTTAAAGTCAGTCTGTAGCACAAAAGAAAGACTTAATTTTTCAAAGAAAATTTTGTACTAATTGTTTAGGGTCTCATTCATATCAGAATTGTTCATCAAAGAATTTGTGTCAGATTTGTCAGGCAAAACATCATACGGTGCTTCATGACCCATCTTCAAGCTCAGGACAGACTTCTTCGATAATGTCAACTAAATCTTTAACGCCTCATCAAGAACGATCTACTCATGCGGTTTCAGTGATGCAAATTACTCCAAAAAAATCACCATTGGTTCTTCTGACAACAGCAATGGTCAGCGTGACTATATCAGTTGCTCATACAAAGTATGTTCAAGCATTTATCGATCAAGGCTTAGAGGTGTCGATACTCTCTGAGTCCCTTGCTCAAAGTCTTCAACTCCCTCATACCAGAGGAGCTGTTGCTCTCTTGGGAGTGGGGGAAAGTGAGTCGGGAACATCGCGTGGATCATCCAACGTCGTTGTCTCACCAAGGTTTGAGTCGAGTTTTAAACGTCAACTCCGGGCTCTTGTTCTTCCAAAGTTGATTTCTAAACGCCCAGAGCATCAAATTCGTCTTGAGGAATGGCCTCATCTCACTGGACTTCAATTAGCAGATCCAAATTTTAGTGGAAGTGCTCCGATTGATCTAATTTTAGGAGTAGATGTTTATTCAATATTAATCGAACAAGGTCATCGAAAGGGTCACTCGGGTTCTCCTGTAGTTTAGAATACCGTTTTCGGGTTAATTCTATGTGGATCTACAGGGAATAACTCATCGTTGGAGTCATCTATCTGTCGTTGGATTCAGAAGTCGTGCCTCCTAAGCCTTTCCGAACAGCTGAGGAAGAAGAGTGTGAAAAACATTTCGAAAAGACTCACTCTAGGACTAAAGATGGGAGGTACATCGTGCGTCTTCCAATCAAGAGTGACGTCACATCGTCAGGAGATTCTTATTCTCGAGCTCTTCGTATGTTACTTCATATGGAACAGCGGTTCAAGCGAGATGTCCATCTACACGAAGCGTATTCAAAATTCATGGAAGCATAGAATCAACTTCAGCATATGAAGTCGGTCAACATTCCTGCAGATCCAAGGAGCATCTCACGGTCGTTTTTCCATCCGCAGCATGGAGTTTGGCGTGAAGCTGGTTCAACCACGAAACTACGAGTAGTTTTTCATGGGTCTCGGCGATCAAGTCGAGGAACTTCATTGAACGAGTGTCTTCATGCAGGGACAAAACTGCAATTAAATATTTTAGATGTCTTGTTGCAGTGGCGTCTTCACTTCATCGTCTTTTCTGCACATGTCGAAAAAATGTATCGAAAGATCATCGTCCACAAAGATGATCAGAATCTCCAGCTTATTCTGTGCCGCGAAAGTCAAAGTGAGCCAGTTCAAATATTTCGACTCAGCACTGTCACATACGGTTTGACTTGTGCTCCATTTCTGGCTCTTCGCACCGTTCAGCAGCTTGGTCTTGATGAAGGGGATCGATATCCCTTGGCTGCTGAAGTGATAAAAATTCGTATCTATGTCGATGATGTCTTATCACCAGCGGATAATTTGGAAGATGCTCTTGAATTATACAATCAACTACGTGGTCTTTTCACGGCGGGCGGCTTACCGCTCAAAAAGTGGAATTCAAACAGTCATGAGCTAATGCAGCGCATTCCGGAAGATCTGCACGCATTGTCGCCAGATATATCTTGGCAATCAGAAACATCGGTTTCCATGCTTGGGTTAACTTGGCAATCCAGTACCGATTGTTTTTATTTCCAGGTTGATCTTGGGCTCTCCGCAGTCAGGATACCTCCGTGGATAGGATTTCTTTCGTCGATGTGCTCTTTCGAACTACATGGTTTCGCTGACGCTTCTGAAAAAGCATATGGTGTCGCCATTTATTTAAAATGTCGCCCAACGGAAATTGTTTTATTGCAAAAACGAAGGTCGCTCCTGTTCAAACTGTTCCACTTACTCGTCTAGAGCTATGTGCCTCAGTTTTGTTAGCTCGTCTCGTCGCTCACCTTCAGAATCCACCGTTCCTTCAGCAATTTGGCATCATATTCCGAGTGCAGATAATCCAGCTGACTGTGCTTCTCGCGGTTTATCAGCTTCCGAACTTTCACAGTTTTAACTCTGGTGGAATGGTCCACCGTGGCTTAAAAGACAAGAAGAGTGGCCATCATCTATATTCGGTCCTCCAGAGAACACAGTGACCAAGGAAGAACGTCGAGTTACGGGCAATGTCGCAGTTTGCGTCAATGAACCTTGTGAGCTTCTGAGTCGCTATTCATCTTTGGAAAAATTGCTACGAGTCACTGCTTCGTATCTTCGATTCAGAGACGCCTTGAAATGTTGTTCTATCATCCTCTCTCTCAGATTAATTGCATAAGATCTTCGAACGGCTCTTTTTCTGGATTCAGCCAGAACAAAATCATTATTTTTCTAATGAAATCATCGCTCTGAAAAATAAAACGCAGATTTTTAAGAGTAGCACTCTGATAAAGTTGACTCCGTTTTTCGATGGTCCACTACTTCGCGTAGGAGGTCGCTTAAAGCATTCTCTTCTCAACTATGATGAGATGCATCCGTTGATTTTACCTTCAGAGTCTATTCTTACAACTCTCATCATCCGTGATTTTCATCTTCGCTGTCTACATGGGGGGTGTCCAACTTACCCTTGGAACGTTACGACAATCTTTTTGGATTCTTCGAGGTCGCAGTTTGGTACGAGCATTTATTCATCGGTGTTTTCCATGCGTCAGAAATAGAGGTAATACTCAGCAGCAGCTGATAGGTGATCTCTCTTCAATCCGCATTACTCCACCTGAACGATCATTCATCAACCCTGGGGTAGTTATGGTTTCCGATTACACTGCAGAAGGCTTCATAGATTCTTCTATTCGCTTCACCTCTCGTCGTGGTCTTTGCCGAACGTTGTCTAGTGACGAAGGTACGAATTTTGTGGGAGTAGATCGTCAATTAAAAGAAATGTTTTCTGAAACATCAGCAGAGTTCGCTTCCGTCGCTACATATCTTACTTCGCATGGTACCCAGTGGAGATTGGTGAAACTAAATTGACCCCAGGACATTTTCTGTTTGGAGATCGGCTGAGTGCAGTTCCAGAACCATCGCTTACAGACGTTCTTCCAAATCGATTAACTCGCTGGCAGCTGATCCAGCAAATGCGTGATCATTTTTGGAAGCGTTGGTCAGCTGAGTATTTGAAAGAACTTCAACCTCGATCCAAGTGGACTGCTTCATCGCCATCCATACAGATTGGAGATTTAGTTCTCATTCGACATGAGAACCTTCCACCTACTCAATGGCCTATGGGTCAGGTTCTACAGCATCATCCTGGCAAGGATGGCATTGTTCGGGTTCAAACTTTATGTCTAAGCCGGTCTTATCGTCTTCATGCTCTCTCTGTCTTACACATAGCCTTGTTGCTCGGTCTCCGAATTTTCTTCTCTCGTATCGCCAGTCCGCGTTCGCCAAGCAACAAGTTCTGTCAATTTTAATTGTAAAGCTTTGAATTTGTTCTCAATAAAGACCGCGCTTTCCGGCGTTATACGTTGTTAATTAAAATTGCTGGGGTTTTCAATGATTTGACCTAAACATGCATGTCTTCCTACCAGAGTTGTTCAGTCGTTTTTCAGTGTTCAAAAACCCCCCAAAACACTTTGTGAGGACATCTACGCCCTTCAGACCGCCTAGCCCTAATCCAGAAAGCGGGATAGCTATGAATGAATAGCAACTAAGAGAGGTATTCCGGGAGCAATCTGGCCAAAAATCGCCGACTTTAACTTTGAATCATGAAAAGAACAGGCGAAAAAAATATTAATTTCAGAGAAAAATTCGCTAATGATTTACCGATTGCCAATGATCGCACGACGCAGTAGCGTGAAAAGAGAAAACTATTACCTGGGTCAGCGGAGAATTTTAGAAAAGCTTTCTTTTTTTGTTAATAAATTATTTAGACAAAAAGACAAGAGAAATAAACTTTTAGCGGGTACCAAATTCGTGAATTCTGAAACAGTCAACGATTTGATTTAAGTCAAAGGGAAGCGTGAGCTGGAAGATGACTCAGCTGACGAAGGAGGAACAATAGTCAATAAGCTAACACCTAAACCATCAATGAAGGAAGAGAGCAAAAACATAAGACACCAAAGAGGAAAGGTCTTACTGGAAACCTAAAGCACTTTGTGAGGGTATCTACTCCCTTCGGTCCACCTAGCGCTAATACAAAAAGCCGGGTAGCTATAAATGAAGAACAACGAATGTTTTGGCGGTGGAAAATTTGATACCACTTCCAGCAAATGGCGGTCACCGAGGAGCAGGAGAGTCAAAATTGGCAGAGAACGTCGAGACATGAGGGAGCGATATTCTGATTGGCACAACCAGGACCGGGCCACCAAGCGAACCTGCCGACTATGCGGACGCGTACCCGTCACTCTCGTTCCAATCACGACAAGTGTCGCTCTAGCTCGAAAATTGAGGACTGTTTAATGGACATTAGTTTTAAGAAAAAGTTAATTAAAAGCTCAGAGTAATGTCTAACAAACCAAAAAGGATTCTCAGGGAGATTGAGTTTGATGGCGTAAGTTGGAATTTCATTTTCTGGTGGAGAGATTTGGAGGTCAGTTGTTAAACCTAAACTTAAAGTTACCGCCAAAACGCTCGACCAGTTTTTTCTAAGAGCAGTGCGGTATCGAGATTCTTTTTTGGTCAATTTGAAATGATGCTGAACTTGAGAGATGATGCTGAACTTGAGAGATCCTCACGCCTCTTTTTGATATGTATCAGTAATACAAATCTGCGTATCACGTTCCGGGGTCGGTGTCGTATTGTAACTTAAGTATTGATTTGGGAACCGACTACGAATTCTATTTTTTTCATAATGGTGAGATTGGTGTTTTCCTTTTTTTTTGTAAAGGTCGAGAAATTTTAAAGTGGCTCCGAGATTTCGTATCTGGCGGAAATGGCGTCTGAGTAAATTTTGTTTTGAAAGGGGTTGTGATGGATGCGTAGTTTGTCAGAATTTTGTGTAAGGCGACCGACTTATAGCGAATCATTGTGTTTAAAATTTATGTTCGACAGCATTTTCTTTTATCGTACAATTTTGTATGTAACGGTTTTCGAGGCTTATGTGCCAAGAGCTTTGATATGTCTAGTAATTGCTCCTTTTCTTTTTATCATAATTATATGTAATGAAGTTCTTTAATGTGGTAACTATTGTGGTGTAGGTAATTTACGTGGATCCCCAGGTTAGGGGCCGCCGCCCCCCCGGGGGGGGGGGGAGGGGGTCCGTGGCTTTTACATTTCAGGTTAGCTAGTTAGGGATATTATAGTGTAACGAAAGTGTTAAACGAAATGTGTCAAACGAAAGTGTCAAACGTGCTGCTTGTATTACTGGTTTTGTGAATTTTGCGGCCCGTTTGTCACTTTTGTGGAACCGACTCACACCTACAGTCATCAAAAGTCCCGAAATCATAAGGAGTGTTAAAAAAGTGCTGTAACTGAATCTGGGGAGATCTTTCCGAATTTCTACGGCTGGGGATTGGAAAGATCTCTCTCTACTTATGGAATATACTATTTCCACAGATACGCTATTGAGCTAGATTCAGTTACTAGGTAATCTGCATTAATATCAGCATTAGTAAAGACTGCGGTTCCCCGACTTTTACAGGAGAGACGACAAACTCTCTAACTTTTGAGCATTTAATTTTTTTTGAAGTACATTTAACCTATTACTTAGCTGTATTAAATCACGAAAGAAGCGTTTAAAATAAGCAACCATCTCCAAGAAAACACTAGTGCGGCTCGAAATCGCCGACTTTGACTGAGAAAGAGTCGCATACCCTTTTTATTTTTTAAATAAAAAAAAAAGATAGTATTTTTGGGCTCTGAATCAGCTCTGTTGAATTGTGAAAGGAACAGGCGAAAAAAAGTATTAATTTTAGAGAAAAAAGTTACCAAACATGGATGTTGGCGCTATCGATGAGGTTTGCTTTATGAAGGTCATCGGATTATGCGATAATAAACAAAACCGAAACTTGTTGAAACGCGTAGATATCATAACTCAGATAACGTCCTTTAAAACCTTCAGCTAGGTAGTTTTCTGTTAAAGGCAGCTGTACTTAGGGGGTAAAATTTGCCAAGTGTGCTTACCTAAAATTTTGTTGCCGCCTATCTTATTGAAACTCCGCCAGATTGTAGTGCTAGTGGACCTCTATGAATTATTTAAAGGAGGTGCATCTAGCATAACGGGTTGTCAAGATACAGTGGCCTGATTTTTGACGATTCGCCCCGACCGCTAACTTTCAATTGTGCGTAACTCCTGATACAGTTATCCAATTTCACTTATTTATAAGGGTTTTGGAAAGGACTTTTAATGAGATATACAATAAAAGTAATCACTATACAATAGAAAAGTTATTTCGCCTTGATTTTTCATTTTGAAAACAATTTTTTAGTTTTCCTCCAAATGCGGCATTTTCTATTTTTTTAGTTAAGCTAGAAAAAAAGATTGATTTTTTTCTTGAAAGACACCTCGAAGCGAAAGTGAGATGGAAAGTATTATTTTAGTTGTAGAAGGCCATAAGAGCACGGGTGCCACGCGCCAACTAGTCGCAGAGTTACCAGGCGTGCTGCAGTGTCTGACTGGTTCGAATACTTGATAAAAATGATTTTTCTGTAATATTTTTCGTCTCCAAAGAAAATCATACGTCCGGAATCGACTCATATTTTAAAGAAGTACACGACATCTCCATAGCATGACATTTTTCAGAAGAGAAAGATCGCGAAGAGAAGAGCAAAGTGAACGTCAAATTCAATAAAAAAATCTTTTTTTACATACCATTGAGAGGCAAGAGGACTCAAATCAAAAAGCACCCCGAAATGTGAAAGGTAAGGAGACTAACATCAGAAAGCACCCCAAATTGTTAGAGTTAAGGAGATTAAACACAAAAAAACCCTCAAAACGTGAGAGGAAAGCGGACTCACCAAAAAGCATCTCGAAATGTAACAGGCAAGGAGAATCATTCACCACATAGGTCTATTATCTTACTATTAACTATCGTTGTCCTACAATAAAATCGTTTTTATAACTTCATTTAGAAGATATATATTCAAATCGTTCTCCAACTATAAAAAAGTGAGAATAAAATAAAATTTTGAAAACACGTAGACAGAAAAATTATTTTTATCAAGTATTAGAACCATTAAGACACTACAGCACGCCTGGTAGTGCTGTGGCTAGTTGGCGCGGGGCACCCGCGCTTTTGGTGATTGCGCTTGCCTCTCACGTTTTGGGGTGTTTTTTTATTTTTAAAACGGGCGAGGAGCCCTTGGAGAGCTTCCCTGGCGCTCAAGCATCTACTAACTTGGGGTGCTTTTTGATGTGAGTCTCCTTAGCGTTCACATTTAGGGCTACTTTTTTATGTGAGTCCCTTTTCCTCACACTTTTTGGCGTGCTCTTGGGTGTGAGTCCCCTTGCCCCTGACAGTGGTACTTGAAAAAAATAATTTTTTTATTGTATTTAACGTCCACTTTGCTATTCTTTTCGCGATCTTTCTCTTCGAGAAAATGTCACTCTGTGAAGAAAACGAATACTTCTTCAAAATCAGAGTCGATTCCGGAGAGGGTACAAAAGAATGGTATTTTTGTGTGCTCGGCACAGTCTTCGTCGAATCGAATCGAGTTTTAAGGTCTTCACCAGTGCCTGTATGACTTTCTTTGAAGATGAAAAATATTAGAGAGAAATCATTTTTATCAAGCATGCGAACAACTGCGATACTACAGCATGTCTGGTAGCGCTACGGCTAGTTGGCGCGGGCACCTGCACTCTTATGGCCTTCTAACACTCAATGAATACTTATTATCCCATTTTTGTTTTGCGATGTTGTTTAAGAGAAAATAATTAAGCTTTTTTTCTAGCTTACTTTTTAAAAAAATGCCGCATTTGGAGAGATACTCAAAACAAAAAAATTGTTACGTACAATTGAAAATTAGAGGTCAGGATGAATCGTCGAAAATGCAGGCCCCTGTATTTTGACAACCCGCTACACAAGTTGCGCCCCCTTTATCGAATTTAAACAGGTTCGCTAGCACTATAATCTGACGGAGTTTCAATAAGATAGGCGACAACAAAATTTTAGGCGGGGGCACTTTGCAAACTTTACCCATTATATGAAACAGAAAAAATATTTTATATTTCAACAGGCTAAAAGTAATTCAGGTATAAAATCAGGAGTACATACTTGACAAATACAAAACTCTGTGTTGAGTTATTCTGAAATGTGTATGTAGTTGACGCTTCTTTACACGACGGTATCTGAATGTAATAAAAGCTACGAGTTTTTATAATTAAGATTATAAACTGAATTAAAATTAAAATTGCATGAATTCTACCTCATAGTATAATGAGTGATAATTTTACTTTCAAATTTACATATTCCTTCATGTTTCATGTATGACATCACACCCCTGATTCAACTATTTTGAACTAACGTTGGTGCCGAGCCCAATGTAACCTTGCTATAACTGAACTTTGTAATAAGCAAAACCATATTGTTAAATCTGTCAAGTCATTCACTCCGCCTATGGCATAAGTAAGTTAATATAGGTTGGCCAACCAATGAAGTAATTATTAGTAAATAACTAACTATCTAGCCATGGGTGGAAATACTGACAGTTTTCTACAAATCTATAAATATACGAAGTCCAAAAAAAGTTTCATGAAAGTGCAGGTCAACAATTTTGAAATTTTAAGAATGTAAGTACAAAACATCTTAAAATATAATTTTACTTGTGGAACATAACATATTGACCAGTAAACCGAAAACTGTGAAAATCTCTTATTATTTTTAAATTTAACGTATTTACTCGGCGCAAGTACAGAAAAAAGTATTACTCATTATGTTGCCTACTTAAAAATAACTCGAAAAATCAATATAATTAACATGAGTGCATATTGAGCCCTTATTCAGCACACCCTGCATGGCAAGTGCAAAGCTCCATACACTTTAGACTCTTCTTTATGCAGTTGCATCTTGCAGGGGAGCACTTTTTCTGACACTTGAAACGAAAAAGTTCCAGTCAACCCAGTAGCAGCTGCTCAGTCTGACCCCAGATAAGCACTCCCTGCTACACAGAGCCGAATAAATGTTGACTTAGCGCCGATTGAGTTCGTGGAATGTTCTCTAGTTGACGATCCTTCTTACTGAAGAGGTATCGCCTACACTTTTATTAGTAGAATAATTACTCATACATAGTGATTAAAAATTCCTTGAGGGTTGGAATTGAATATGAGAAACTTCCTTCTGCAGCTAACTGAAAGCCCTGAACAGCATCAGAAAACACCGGCAACACTTAAAAAGTAGTCACCTTGCCATGACCATTAAACGTGACCATACACGAAGAAAAATACCTGACGCGCGGTAGCTTCACTTTGTAGGAGGAGCTATTGAAGAAAGAGCAAATAAAAAACTATCGATTGGTTTAAAAAAAATAAAAATAGATTTTTTCCGCATTAGGGTCCTTTTTTCGCGGACGGTCACAAATGGAGAAACACTATCGCAACAGTACCCAAATAACAATTGTTGCCGTGAGAATGTGACGCAGAGTCTGCATTCTAATAGCATTTAATTTTCCTATAGTTATTACTTATAAAATTAAATGTTATTAGAAAGTTATATAAACC
>CAKNWW010238161.1:0-14491 GCA_932074435.1 Andricus kollari | reverse complement strand
ATGAAAATGCCACTCATTTACTGCAAAAAACTCGCCTGTGAGAGCTGCACGTTGAAAGCGTTTTGTAATCTTCAGCATCCTGAAAAATAATTGTTTATTTCTTAATATTTCAATTATAACAATTCCACATTTAGAATGAGTTTTGAAAAAAATAAACATGAGTACAGTAGAAAATTCTCTACAATTTTTGTTTTGTTTTAGAAATAACCACGAAAAAGTGTCAACCTTTTTGAGTTTATAAAGGTCCAATTTTCAAGAGACTATCAGAGAAATATTTGTAATTTCTAAGCGACCAATATTTCAAAGAATCAACGTTTTAAGGCCAGTCAATTTAAAAATAAAATTATTTTAAATTTTTGGTATTAAACAAAAAATCCAAAGATGATAGATAATTGTAAAGCCTTGAAAGTTACCAAATATCAAAGTCTTTCAATTGAAAAGTAGGAATTTGATAGTATAAATTAATAACCTTCAAGCAATTTTGAGATAAAATTATAATTGTTATTTGAAAACGTTTGAAAATGTAACAAATATGAATATTAATTATTATATATTTCATTCACATTTTTTAGGGATATGAATATATATTATATTTCTATTACTTTTAATATACAATTTAATTGGTTATGTTTAAATGTATTGTTCACAATATTTTTCAACAAAAAAAAAAAAAATCTTTTTCAGAAGTCAAAAGTAAATTACATTTTTCTTCGAACAGGCCAAAATTAAAAAGATTTCAGCAATTCGTTAACCAGATATTCTATGAAATGTAGGCATCGCTCTCTATGAATCACTTCGGAAAAATGTACAATGTCTGGCAAAGTAAAAAATAGAAATAAAAGAATATTGAAAAATTCTGAAATACTTTTTAACCGATGTATAAAAATAAAATTAGCCCGAAATCTTAACAGTTTCATAAATATTTATTATTTAAAAGAGTTTTTAAGGTTTTCCTATAGTTTTTGACCTAATTAAGATGTTCCAATTTTCGTTTCTGATTCTGTTGGGCTTTACCGTTCTCTTTAAAAATCCATCGGTAAATATTTGAAAAGTTTAAAATTACAAAAATAATAACAATTTGTTAACAACAACAAAAAATGTGTTCATAAAAAACCCGCACTTTTATTTTTGCCAGTGAGTTTCCTGTGAGTTTTATGCGGGCTAAACTTTTTTTGTGGATAGGAGAATTTTTTGTTCTTAAAATAGAATTTTCGAATTTTTCTCAAAAATAACGAAAGATACAAAAATTAAGATAAAACTTTACAGATATAAAAAAGATCTCCGCGAAATTCTTCTTGCTCTTTTGTGATATTTTGCTTCGTTTAGTAGAAAAGTTAAAAAATTAAATTTTCAGGAAAAAAATTCTTTCGGCCTCAAATTTGGTTAAGCTAGCATGCAACTTATAGACTGCCTTGTTTATATAAGTAGAAACTTTTAAAAGAGAGTTTAAAAAAAATAAAAATGGTGGGGTTTTCCCGAAAATCTTCTTTATTTTTTTTCTTCGAATTTTAAAAACATGAAAAGAAGATTTTCTGAAAACCCCGCTTTTGTGGCTGGGAGAATTTTTTTTTCCTGAAAATTGAAATTTCACATTTTTTTTCCAAATGATGCAAGATATCACAAAAGAACAAAAGGAATTATTTGGAAAACTTTTCTAGATATACAAACTTTTATGTTAATTTTATATATCTCTTATTGTTTCCGAGCAAAATTTGTAAATTATGTCTTCCCTATAAAGGACCGAGTTTAGAAAAAATTTGGAAAAAAATATAAGTTTTTAAATATTTTTCAGATTTTTTTTTAATACACGTCAAAATTCAAATAGGCAAATTCGTGGACAAATTTTTGATTCATAGATCGGCAATATACGTGTCACCTAATTTCCTCTAAAAAAAACAACAGATTTTCGTCGTTGAGAGATTCTGCGACTTGAAATGTAGAAACTTCCTGATTCGAAATGAATTCGGTCTATACATAATTTTCTTTTGCTTGCAGAAGTACTTACATTGGCTTTCCTCCTTGGAATTTTAAAACCAGGTCGATTACAAATGCAGGCAAGAAGTGCAGCGTGGCAACCACGATCTTGTGGATGAGCTTGTTTGTTCTGAAAGTGAATCCAGGATACCACATGACATACTTGGATGGAGATTCTATTGCGTGTTTTCGAGTAAGTCGACCAAACTCTCCCCATCTAGAATTATAATTGCAAAAGGTTACTTTTGGAATATAAAAACCTTTATTTCCTTTTTTTTATTTTCATGGCGAAAAATAGAAATGAAATTCGTTTGAGTTGTATACCCAGGAAAAAAGGAACAATTGAATGATTGCTTCAGTGAATGAGTTTCTTTTAAGAAATACCCAGGAAGAAAGACTCGATTGAATGGAAATGATTTGAATCGGAAAATTTACGAATGCCGATTCAGGCGAATTTTAATCATTTCAAACAGTCACCATACAACCACCACTAATTCACGTAAATCTAAATTAATTACTTTTTACTATTCTTAATGGAAACAAAATTTACTGGCTGAGTTGTTTGAAACATGAGAAACTCCACCGGTAAATGTCGTTTCGATGGTTCCGATTCAAAAAAAGAAAAATAATTCAACGAAATTTGCTTGGATCGACGGTGGCTATATGGTGACCGATTGAAAAGATTAAAATGAGATCGATCAAAAATTTCGCAATCCGATAGACCGCAATTCGCGCGAATCAGCATTATTAAATTCTCCGCTTCAAATAGTTTCCATTCAATCGATTCTTTTTTCCTGGAAAAATCGGAGAAAACTCCGATTATTATTTATTTTATTTTTGAACAAATATAAGGCATGGCCGTGAAATAGATGGTCAATAAATATATATTAAACGTTAAATTTGAACTTTTAGTGAATCGGTCACTATTGGAAATGGCCAATTAAGGTTACGGATTCACTGATACTTCAGACTGATTGAAATTTTCCAATCGCTTTTTTGTTTCTGGGTAGTTTTTATTTTTTATGGTACTGGTTAGTTTTAGTTTTTGGTGTATAAATCTTACTTAACAGGGTTGAACGTTCCACTTGTGCAGTTGTAAACTCTAGCATTATTTGTACGTTCTATTGAATTATGCCATGCAGCACAAATGAGGGTATCAACTACGTAATCGACAGGCACGACATCGACAATTAAACTTGCATTACAGACTATACTTCTGATTGTGCCTCTTCCTATTTCCATCATGATTCCTGAAAATATTTTTGTATGAGTACATTTTTTGTTAAGCTGCAATAGCATTCACAATTGGAGTAAGAAATGATAATCTGTGCTAAGTCCAAGCAGCCTAATTTTACAGGAGAGGCAACAAATCTGCCTAGAAGAACAATTAACAACCGATTAAGTAAATTATTATTTTGTTGTGTAAGAAAATGCTCAGTTTAATAACAATTGCATGAAAAAAATATGGCTTACATGTACATGAAATAATTTAATGGAAATGGCGACGGACTTAGCACCGTTTAGCTTTAACGTTGTTATAAATAAAAAAAGTACATAAATCGTTAAGAAATTCATGTTAAATACATACTTTCAATTATTTAAAAAACAAACAACACTATCAAATCGAAAAAGGAACATTTATAGTACTAGAACAGCATTTTCCAATTTCGATAATAATATCTCCAATTGTTAAGTACTTGTCAAAATCCTATAATAACCGTAGGAGTGTTAACAAAATTGAATATTTTAGTACACTTCACTCATTAGGTTTTAATTCTTTGAAATTTTAAAATATTTGAACTTATGTAAATAATAAGTTTATTGTAAACAATATTACATCAATTTTTAAACCTTTTGTTCAAAATAATCCCTAATCTTTAAAGTTCAGACTTTAAAGTTGTAATTTTTAAGAATTCAAAGACACTTCCAACGTCCTCTTCGAAAACATAGAGTTTCAGTAAGGAAATATAATTTTGAGCTTGGGACAGGGAATCTCCATGAAGAATGGTAATTTTTACTTTGAGACAGAGAATTTGAGTAAACAATTATAATTTTGACAATCGGAACAGTGAATTCCCGCCAAGAATGATAATTTTTACTTTTGAACGGGGAATTTCGATAAAAATTATAATTTTTACTTTAGCGCAGGCAGTCTCCGTAAAGAAGTATAATTTGACTGGGAATAGGGTATTTTTCACATAAAACGGAAAGTTTGGGAAAGAATTTTAATTCTAATTTAGAAGAAAGAAATTTAAAAGAATTCGACACAATTTGAAACTTCCATCTTCCAAATTTTGGAAAAAGCGAGTTACTGTATGTTTCTGAATTATAACAGAAAACTGTTTAAAACCACCAAATATGCTTCCTCACAGAGGAGGGGTTTTTGTCTAACAAAATAAAAAATTTTGCACTTTCAATATGTTGCAAGCTTATGTTTCTGTTTTGCCAAAAATGTTATTTCCAGAAAGTCAGAGAGACCATCAAAATGTTAATCAATATGTTCTGTTGCTACCAACAACATTATAACTTATGGTAGTGTTATATTTCAAATAGAAAAAGTTTTCCTCATATAAGCAACGTAACCTTTTTTAAATTTTCTAAGTTGCTATTGATTGATCAAGGAAGGTCATAAAAAATTGGTCAATAGGTCAATCGACACGTCTCGAAGACGCGAACAATGAGATCAAATACAGTACTGTTATATTACGAATATAAAGCAATCCTCATATAAAAAAGGTTAACCATTTTGTTAGAAAATTAAAAAACGTTATTGGTAGGTCATGGAAGGTTATGAAAGGTTGTTCAGTAGGTCACTCAATGTGTCTCGAAAACGCAAACAAATACATCATATACGGTATTGTGTTATGTTCCCAATATTAAAATTTTTCTCCTCATATAAACAATATAAACAAAATAAACAATACATTTACGAAAATTATTTGATGGCTTGCAGAGAATGTTGAGCAGATTGAATACTAGCATGGAAGACATAGGACTTAAAATGAGCGTGAATAAAACAAAAATTATGGTGCTTAAAGAAAAGGGTGAGGAAACAGTATATGCAACATTGCCTTAGACGAAGAGAGGATAGAACAAATTGATAATTACGTGTATCTTGGAAGTATATTCACCAATGTCGGAAGGATTGATGGAGAAATAGCCAGACGTATAAATGAGAGTAGGAAGGTTATCGGCAGGGTAGGAGCTATTACCAGAAGTAAAAATTTTACAAATAAAGCTAAAATTGAAATCTATTATTCGGTACCTTCACCCACCGTGTTGTACGGTATCGAGACGTGGACCTACGAAGAAAAGGATAAGGGTAAAGTTAACGCGGTTGGCATGCAATTCCTGCGAAATGTATTCGGTAAAACGCTAGTGGACAATGTCAGTAATGAGTGGATGCTCAAAGAATGTGTTGTAGAGGAAACGCTGCTCGAGAAGAGTGAAAGAAATAAGTTGAGATGGTTTGGACATGTTGAGAGAATGAAAGAATAACGACTGACGAAATAAGTATATTTAGGTAAGTGAATGGTAGCGCACCCAGAGGAAGACCGAGGCAAGAATTATGGGAATGTGTGAATGAGGCGACAAGATATAAAAAGCCATAGAAACACAAGAGTTTGCATGAGAACATGTATGGATGAAAAGGAAGCTAAAATTGTGTGTCAGGACAGGAAATTGTGGAGAAAAATAGTTTATAAGAAATTTGCGATGAAGAGTGTCAGGGGAGTGAGAAATGCCTGAAACGAAAGACTTTGGACACTAATGGGGCCGCGTGAAGAGCTTTGAATTTGACGGCTATGTTGACTGTAGAATTGCTACTGACAGGGTTTCCCATGCCAGACAGCAGACAGAGAACGAAGAGAAAAGTCACTAAGGGGAACACCAAAACCCATCAATTTTAATGAAGAGTCTTTTGAAAATTTTGAAACGCTTGTCGCTTCCCGAGGATCGTCGAGGCCACAGCATACGGGATGGTGGTGATGGTGAGCTGCGCGATGGTCAGACAGATCTCTCAAATCAAACAGCTGGCTAGCAAGAACATCTGTGACGTACGGTAAGCAATGAAACATCAACTGTGCCTGCTGAGGATGCTTTGGCTAGCGTTAGCTATTTGCAATCAACCACCTCAACAGAAATACAGTGTGAGAGCATCAATTGGTATACCACAATGAATGAGGAATTGGTGCGTCTCTATTATGAAAGTGCGAAGTTTGAAACCCCACGTAAAAAGGGATAGAATTTTAGAACGAACTTTTCTGCAAAGTATCCTCAAATAGAGAAAGTCGCACTAAGAGATCTTATCGCTAAGGTGCAGGACTGTTGAAATAGCTGCCATCGAAATGGAAGTGGAACAGCAGCTTCCTATTGATGAACTTCCCTTGGAAGATGTGGACAACGAAGACCTGATTGAAGCTGAAGGTATAGGGGCTAGGGATAATGAAAATCAAGTACCGAATCCACTAGAACCACACCCGGACATTAATAACGATGATCTGAACAGCGAAATCCTAGAAAAACTACAGCACCTTAAAAGGAATTTTCGTCATGCTTTACTAGAGTTCAGACATGTAGAACCAATACAAAGGCATTCTCTGTCCAAGATGAACATCAAAAATGATCTGCGTGCACTAATAGAATACCTGAACAGCAAGGTTTTATCTATGCATATGAACGTACAACAAACTGTGTTCGAGTTTCAAACTCTTGTATGCCGCGCAGCTGTGGCAATCGTTAGAACGTTGGGCCGCAAAACTAGACCTATAAATGCAGTCTTGGCCCCAGAAAGGGAGCGAGATCCACCATGGAAGGTCAGGTTGGATACGGATGTTAGCAAAGTAAGGCATAGATTGGGTCGACTGACTGAATATACAAAAGGAAATAGAACCAGAAAGCTGATACACCGTGTTGCTAAAATTATCCACCCTTGATACATCGAAACATTAACACCAGCAATATTT
This sequence comes from Andricus kollari, assembly GCA_932074435.1. Taxonomy (NCBI): domain Eukaryota; kingdom Metazoa; phylum Arthropoda; class Insecta; order Hymenoptera; family Cynipidae; genus Andricus; species Andricus kollari. Next base: position 7,553 of record CAKNWW010238161.1, on the reverse strand, counting down.
GATGAGATTATAGACTACCAACGGCAGAGACTTGATGCTCTTACTTCTAGAATGTGCGTGTATAAGAAAAGTAGTGCAGGAAGGCAACAAAATCGAACCTTTTAGGCAGATGGAAGAAGGTTCTATGGTGAACTGAGTGTAAAGCAAAATAACCAGCCAGACACTAAAGTCGCTCAACTAGAAGACATGACAAACTATTGGCCGGGTGTTTGAGGGAAAACGAACAGAAGAAATTTAAGCGCTGCGCGGTTCCAAATAGAGAAGACAAGAGCTAGCAGTAAACCCGAAATTGAGCTGACTAACATCACCGCTTTCGATGTTTCAGCGGTTTTGAAAAGAGCAAGTAACTGGAAAGCTCCAGGTCCGGACATGGTGCATAACTTCTGGTACAATTACCTGACTAGTGTGCATCCTGCGTTGGCAAGGTGTTTTCGGAAGATCAACGAACACCCAGATCTGATGCCAGGCTTTATTCTCCAGGGTACTATGTATATGTTGCCTAAAAAACCACAGGCTCAAAAAATCCATCTGATTTTCGACCAATAGCCTATCTTCCAATAATATATAAATGCCTTACAGCTATCATAGCAGATAAGGTATATTCTCACTGCGACGAGAATTGACATCCTTACGGAAGAACAAAAGGAATGTTGTAAACACTCGCGAGGTAGTAAAGATCTAGTCATTATAGATGCTATTGCCATGCCGCAAGCTCATAAACATCAAAGAAACTTGCATATGGCATACACTGACTACAAGCAAGCGTTTCCTTCCGTACCACATGACTATTTGCTTGAAGTCTTAAAAATATACAAAATTTGCCCACGCATCATGGACTTCATAAGTCGTGCGATGATGCTTTGAAGTACAAGAATCAAGTATTTTGTTCATGGACAATCAAGGATAAGTAGATGAATACGCATTATGGCGAGTATATTTTAAGCAGACTCCTTCAGTGCATTATGGTTCTGCTTAGCGTTGAACCCACTGGCAAGGGGGGTTAGGTTGGTGTCCGTTGCCGATTTTGTTGTTACTTTGCAGGTGAAAAAAAAAATTTTGGCAAATGTTCACATTAAGGGGTTGAAATCACCCCTTCTACTTTTTTGAGGCTTGCTGTTTTAAGAGGTAAGATTGTTTTTTGTTTATTGTTTTTACACAAAATTGTTCTGATTGATGCTGTATTATAATGTTAGCGTGAGTTGTAAAAACACTTACCCTCTAGAGTATCATCATTTAGAAAATCTGCCCCTAGAATGCTTCGCCACATGACATCCCAGTGGGCACGAAATTTAAGAACGTGATTGGAACGTCCTAAAACGTTTCTTGGACGTACAAGACAAAAGAAGTTATTCGAACGTTTCAAAAACTATCCTAAGTCAGACCAAATAATGTTCTGGAAACGTTTCATGTCCCAAATACGTCCTTAAAACGTCTCTGGAACATTGTATATTCAAGGAAAGTTATTTGGACTGACTTAGGACGTTTTTAGAACGTTCTAATAACGTTTCCGGACTTTTGTGCCCACTGGGATATGTGTATTTTAAGATTTTGGACTTTGTTGCTGCAAACATCTTGTTTTGGTATTCAATTCTATTAATAATCATCAGTGTTATTCTTAATAACCCCTAAATTACGTGTCATCCACCCCTATAATATTATCAATGAATAAGAAATATATTTATTAATATAACATTTCTGTAAGTAAAGAATTAACATAATTGGTTTGGGCAATCGATAATAATATAATTGATATTTTGTTAACGATGGCACTTGTTCTTATATTAATAAACCCTTGTTATGTAAAAACGATATAAATAAGGGTAAGTGCATGTGTTTGCAATTTTTCAACGTAAATAGGTACATGCCTGAACCTAAATAAAAATTCATTAAACAGTTCTGTTATATGTATCATCATTAAAATTGCCTGCTAAACAAAATATAACAAGTTTTTTAGGGTTAGTTTTTACATAAAAAGGGTTAATTAATATAAGAACAAGTGCCATGGTTAACAAAAAATCAGTTATATTATTATTGATTGTCCAAACCAAATATTTCAATCATTTACTTACAGAAATGTTATATTAATATATTTCTTATTCATTGATAATATTATAGGAGTGGATGACATGAAATTTAACGGTCAATTAGAATAACACTGATGATTCTTAATAGAATTTGATACCAAAACAAGATGTTGCAGCAACAAAGTTCAACATTTTTAACTACAAATCTGTCAGATGGCGAAGCATTCTAAGGGTTGATCTTCTAAATGATGATACTCTAGAGGGTAAGTGTTTTTACATCTCACCCTAATAATGTAAGACAGCATCAATTAGAACAATTTTGTGTAAAAACAATGAAAAAACAATGTTACCTCTTAAAACACTAAAAGACTCAAAAATGAAGAAGGGGTGATTTCAACCCCTAAATGTGAACGTTTGCCCAAATTTTTTTTTCATAGTCTGGGATCCTCTTTTCACCTGCAAAGTTACCAAAAAATCGGCGCCGGACACTAACCTAACCCCCCTTGTGAGCAAAACACTAAATAGCATGTCTCATGGGTTCCGAATACATGATAAGGATGGATATCGAGTGACCCATCTTCTATTCATGGATGACCTGAAGCTATACGATAGTTCGGACCAGAAACTGCAGCAAGTGATCGATGTCACAAAGCAGTTTGAGGGACCGCAGAGCTAGAGAACGATTTCGAGAATGACATCGAGGCAATGGCTGAGGAGGAGTCATATAAATACCTGGGTATTCTCGAATCTAAGGGTATTCAGCATACGATAGTTATGAAAAGCCTAACGACTGCCTTCACTACAAGACTCAGATTGGTTCTGAAGAATTCTCTTAACTCGACAAACAATATCAGGGCAATCAACTCCTATGCCATCCCTGTCCTCACGTACAGAATCATTCGCGTACAAATGACGAAGCACCGAATGCACCACAGTGATTCGGCGATGGAAAGGGTAGTTCTACCACGACATAGAGGGAGTACGGGCATTTTAGATGCCAGTAAACTGTGTGAGTTATAAGTTATACTGTTGCGAGACTATTTAACAGCAAGCGAGATGATACGCTTTAAAACACCATCTGTAAAGCTGATTTTGACTACACGTCCTTGAATTTGTCCTCAGAGGAGGCCTTGAATATCAGGGCAGAAACTATAGAGGAATTAGAAGCGCAATCGAGACAGCAAGCCATCCACGGCGAACACCCCGAAACGTTAGATCAACATGAAGTTGATAGTGAGGCATCCAATATTTGTCTGAGAAAGAGCGTCCTGTATCCAGAAACGGAAGGATTCGTTATCGCGATACAGGACAGGGTTGTCAGCACCAGAAATGATCGCAAACACGTGCTACATCAAGGCATGGATGACCGGTGCCGATTATGTAGAGATACCAACGAATCCATCGAGCACATTATTGATAGTTGTCAGCACCAGAAACTATCGCATACACGTGCTACATCAAGGCGTGGTTGACCGGTGCCGATTATGTGGAGATACCAACGAATCCATCGAGTACGTTTTTGATGGTTGCCACGTAATGGCGAATGGATGCCTTTCTATACATACATTTCGATGCCCGTTTTAGAAAACAAATTATCAAAAACATCTGATATAAGCATGTTGCTATCCAGACGGATCATTACATCCGAGCCAATCGACTGGACATCGTAATGGGAAAAAGAAAATGTGGAAAAGTCTACATCATCTACATTGCTTGTCCACTTAATCGAAATTTTCAGGTGACCTATACAACCAAGATCCACAAGTATAGCAAACTAAGGCATGTAGTAAAGACAATATGGAGGAATGTGAAACATGCACGTATTCATCCTATTGTGATTTCGGCTACAGACAATGCGCACGCAAGATGCACTGAACATCTTGAACATTTAGGATTCAGTAGGGTACTGACACCTGTCACATTGCAAGAAACTTCCTGGACCATCAGGAAGCAAGCGACTAAAAACCTATAGAGTGATACATGGTAGCTCTAATCTAAAAAAGCATCCAGAGGCGTCTGTTGTCACCTCTAACACTCGCGGCCGCTGTGTAAGCATAACACCGGTATCAGAGAAACTGCAAACTACACCAAGCTCATAATTTTGTACCTACAACATCATCGCAAATGATTTCAATCATCGTATTAAATTAACTGATTACATCCTCATCTAATCAGCCACTTGACTTAGTCCGTGGCTATGATGGAAAATCGGGTTCTTTTTAAGCCGAGAACAAGTTTCAAAAAAAAAAATAATAATTCTGATTTAGAACAGAAATTTTGGAAATGAATTTAATTGTGACTTGCTATCGGCAATTTTCTAAACAAATTATAATTCTGAGCTTGGGCGGGAAATAAATAAATACAACAACAAAATAAATTCCGGTAAACAATTATAACTTTGACTTTGGAAGAGGTAATTTTGTAAAGAGTTATATTTTGTCTTGGAACAGGTAACTTTTTTACATGAAACGGGAAATTTTGGAAAATAATTTCAATTCTGATTTTTGAAAAGGGAATTTACAAAAACAATCCCTGTTCCAAGTCAGATTTCATTAGATTTTGAAAATTCCCGCTTCCAAATTTTAGAAAAGGGGAGTTACTATATTTCTGAATCATAATAGAAAATGTTACAAATAAATATAATTCTGACTTGGAAAAGGGAATTTTTGAAAATAAATGTAATCATGACTTGGAACAGGGGAAATTCTGTAAAAACTTATAATTTAGACTTTCGAACAGGTAATTTCCGTAAAGGATTATAATTTTATCTTTGGTGCGTGGGATTTCCTTAAAGAATTATAATGTAGAATTTAGGACAGGGAATTTTCATAAAGCATTATCATTTAATTTGGAAGAGAGAATATTTGACGTGGAACAGGAATTTTGAAGAAAAAGTTAAATTCTGAATTATAAAAAAGGACTTAAAGAAAAACCTGTTCAAATTCCGAATTATACTTCGTTAACAAAATTATTTGTTCCAAATCAGCATTTTAATTCTGTTGAGCAAAAATTATTTGATGTTCTAATTCAGAATTATAATTCTTTTTCAGAATTATCTGTTCCAAATTATAAATAATTGAAATCTTTTAAAATGCTTAGAGATCTTTTGAAATCTTTAAAAATCGCTTGAAATCATTCAAATCTTTTGAACTCTTTTAAATTGACCGGGAAAAATTAACATTTTACCGGAAGAAAACCAGAAAATGACAGGGAATTTAAAATCATCCATGGAATAGGCACCCTGCATATGATTTGTATATATAATAAGAGTTATAGAAATATTCATTTTCATTAATTCCTAAATTTTTTAGAAATTCTTGATGTTTTTTGACAAGAATTGAAAATTCTTTTAAATAGGTAAATCTAGAATTCTGAATGATGTAATTTAGTACACTCACCGGTAATTCCACAAACATTATCTACCCAACCAGGAAATGGTTCTTGATATGCAGCACAAACAATGCTGGGTCTTACGATAGCTATAGGTAGTCCAGTTCCTTTCGTCATTATTAAATTTTCGGCTAGTCCTTTTGTCAAAGTATAAGTATTAGGATGTTTTCCCATCAATTTTTTCTCCAAAATTCGTATCGTTTCGTCATCGAGATTTTCACACATGTCGATTACAGTATGCGGTTTGACTGTTGTGCTTGAATAGACATTAAACAAATTAATTAACCATTAAGGAAATTAATTAAACCCAAATTCGATTTATCACATCTTGACTATCAATTTTAAAATATAATCTAATAATTCTCAATAAAAGGTGACAAAGAAACTTGAATAAGACCAAACCAGTATTTGGTTTCAACATTCAGTCAGGTTTATATTTATTTTTTGAGCCCATAGCAATCAAATTGTTACGTAACAAAATAGTTAACACCCCCCTCTACCAATGTGAGCCACCCCATGTATAATTTTACTAATTATTTTATAACTATTTATAATAACTATTTATTCGAACATTATTATGTTTGAGGATGTCGACGATTATTATTGAATAAATATTCCTAATAATTATTCACATAAATACTTTTTTTCATGGGGTGATCCACTATTGGGGTCTTTTCACCACTTATAAAGGGATAATTTACTATAGTATTTCAGAAAATTGAATGTTCTGATAGGGAGTGCTCATGATTATATATTATGATGATTTGAGTTCGAGGAACAGAAGAAATTACCTGTAAATTTCTTCCTTTATCTCATATTGATCAGCATTACTGTAAGCAGTGCTGACGTGAACAATGCTGATGAGATTGGACATACTTTTACAGAGCTCTATCATTCTGTCAGTGCCTTTCGTGTTTAAGTTGACTGCTACTTTTAAGGGTTCATCGAATCGAACTGTTGCTGCACTATGAAAAACTATATTCACTCGTTGCATTAGCATTGCTTTGTCTTCTGGGCTCAGGCCTAATTCTGGCAAACTCATATCCCCTTTTACTGGAAATACTTTGCTTAGGGCACCAGGAAACTCCCAACGAATTCTGTCGAATACCTAAAAACATTCAAAGTTATACTCTTCTCCATGTCTTATTAAATTCAATTTAGTTACTTACTATCCGACACTCCTGAATTACCATTCCTTTTTTATATTTAAGGCAACATATGTTACACATATGTAAAAAATTATCAGATTTTCTACAAAAAATAAATCAACGTTGTCATTTTTACTGTCCACAGTTGAAGAATTTTCAATTGCAAATCTATACAATTGAATAAAGTTTAATTTTCAATTTTAATAATTAAATAATTTTTTAATTTAAATCTTCAAAATTAAAAAAAAATTGAAATATTGAAGAATTTTCCATTGTAAATCTTCAAAATTAACTACAGATTCCAAGAAAACGTAAAAAGTCACATCATTTTAAACTATAAACATGTAAAATAATGAATCTTCAATTGTAAAGCTTAAAAATTGAAATATTAAAAAAAAAAGTTCAAATTTTAATTTTTTTAAAATATGAATCTTGATAGTTGAATAATTTTCAATCATATATTTTCAAAATGCAAAAATTTTCAATTGCAACTCTTCAAACTTATAGAACTTTAAATTGTAAATAATTTAAATTGACGAGTTTTTTTTTAAGCATTTACAATTTTAAATTTTCGTTAAATGGGAGCAATTTCGTAAAGATTTGGCGTGAATTTCGACACCCCGTAATTCCTTGAATTAGATAGGATAAATTACTTAAAACTGTTACAAGAATCTGGAAACAGTTTAAATCTTAACTGGTTCTAGATTCTGCTTAACACCACCCACCTTAAGTAATTTAAACTAATAATTTAGAAATGTCCAAATTTACCCCACATGTCTAAAATTAACACCTTTGACGGTATGCAAGTTTTAAGTTTTAAAATGGAAAATTTCTGTCATTCTGATGACTTCAATTTGAAATTTCGAATTGAGATTCTTCAAAACTGAACTTTAAAAAAACATGCAAAATTACATCTTCCTAAATTATAAACATTAAGAATTGAAGAATCTTCAATTGCAAATCTTCAAGATATACCCTTTTCAAAATTATG
>CAKNWW010238151.1:0-12764 GCA_932074435.1 Andricus kollari | reverse complement strand
GTGTCAATGTGCTAAATAAGAATGACAACGAGTGTTTCAAATGGGCTATACTATCAGCCATATACCCAGTTAATGGGGAACATAAAAACGTTAACCGTGTGTCCAGCTATGCTGAACACAAAGATAAATTAGATTTTTCTGGAATCAACTTCCCCGTTGCATTAAAAGATGTGAAAAAATTTGAAGATAACAATGACATATCAGTAAACGTCTATGGCTTGATCAAAAACAAGAAGAATGAATTTACTGTGGTTCTGTTACATCTTACTTCTGACAAGAAGCATATCCACGTGAACCTTCTCCGCGTAGAAGAAGAGTATGTGAACGAAGAGAGTAGTGATGAAGAAACTCACCAGGATAGCAGGACACAGTCATTCAATTTTCATTATGTATGGGTGAAAAATCTTTCCCGATTAGTGAGCAGACAACTATCGAAACACGATGGGAAAATACATATCTGTGAACGTTGCCTATGCTACTTTTCATCTGAAGAAAAGTTGATGGCTCACAGTGAAGATTGTAAAAAATTAAATGACTGCAAAATCATGCTTCCGAAACCTGGGAAAAATATCATCACTGAGGTATTTCAAAGGCATGAGGTTTGTGATATAGGATATTACCTCAAGTGCAGTTACGACGAGTCAATGTATTTCTATGAGCCCAGCCCTGAAGATGTAGAACCAACAAAGCGGTTTGCTCTGGAATTGCAGAGAATAGCAAATATTTGTAATGAAATACTTACAATTTCCAGTTTCGATGCAAGATCTAACACCAAGGCAACAGGACGCTTTCTTAAGAGCCACCACTTGTCATATCTGCCAGAAAGCTCTACATCCACCAATGAAAAAGTGCATGATCACTGTCACCTGGCAGGTATATACAGGTATATATGGCCCAGCGCATGACCATTGTAACCTACAATATCAGGATTCGCGGACCATACCTGTTGTGTTTCACAACTTAAGTGGGTACGATGCTCATTTTATCATTCTGGATGTTTCTACACAATTTGATGGTAAAATCAAAGTTTTGGCATTGAATAAAGAAAATTATATTTCATTCACAAAGTATATTGAGGAAACTCAAATCAAATTCAGGTTCATAGATTCATTCCGATTCATGGCTTCGTCCCTGGAAAAATTAGCGTCGTACCTCACAAACTATAAAATTGTAAGTACTGTATTTTCTGGTATCAAAAGAGAAAAATTTGAGCTTCTCACGAGGAAAGGTGTTCTTCCTTATGAATACCTTGACTCGAGGGAAAAACTAAAAGAACGTCAGCTGCCACCAAGTCAAACTGTACATGAACACAGATGTACTGCTTTTGGCTATTGTCTTTGAATGTTTTCGAGAACAAAGTCTCAAGGCTTATGATCTTGACCCCGCGCACTACTACACCACTCCTGGCTTGACTTGGGACGCCATGCTCAAATATACAAAAGTAAGATAAGAACTCCTCACCGACGTTGATATGCCGTTAATGATTGAGAATGGCAAGAAGGGTGGAGTGAGTCAATGCCCAAACAGGTATGCCATTTCCAACAATAAGTATATGGCAGTTTTGAACGAATATGGGGAGATAATCTACATAATCTATTTTGATGCAAACAACCGATACGGTTGGGCCATGGGACAAATTTGAACAATTTTAATTTCAATCTTCCGGGTGATTCGCCCATTGGCTACATACTAGTAGTAGATTTGGATTACCCAGCTGAACTCCATGACGCACACAATGACTTGCCGTTCTGTCCAGAACACTCGAAACCACCAGAGTCAAGCCAGAAGAAGCTCCTAACTACTCTCCTACCGAAACGAAAGTACGTTCTCCATTACCGGGCTCTCAAACATGCACTAGCTAATGGACTCAAACTTGTCAAAATTCATAGAGTTCTCAAATTTAATCAGTCTACATGGGTTAAGGAATATATTGATCTGAATACTACCCTAAGAACAAACGCTAAACATTAATTGGAAAAGAATCTATTTAAATTGATGAATAATGCCGTTTATGGAAAAACAATGGAGAACGTACGAAAACATGTCAATGTAAAACTCGTGACAAAGTGGGAGGGTAGATATGGAGCTGAAGCCCTCATAGCCAAACCAAATTTCCACAGTCGAGCAATATTTAGTGAAAATCTAGTTACTATTGAATTGAGGAAAACTCAAGTCTTATTACACAAACCGATCTATGTTGGGCTTTCGGTGCTTGATGTATCTAAAATCCTGATTTATGACTTCCACTACGGCTACATATGCGAAAAATATGGTAACAATTGTAAAATATTATACACAGATACGGATAGCTTGATATACGAAGTTAAATGTGATGACATTTACGCTGATATGAAAGAGGATATGAAAAACAATGTATGTCAATTCGATACGTCAGGCTATCCTGGAGACAATGTTTTCGGAATGCCGCAAGTCAACAAGAAAGTTTTGGGTATAATGAAAGACGATTTTTCAGGTCAAATTATTACTGAATTGGTTGGCTTGCAGAGCAAGATGTACAGTATTCGCGTAAACGGCGAAGACTTTGTCGAAAAGGCAAAAGGGGTAAAATCTAATGTCGTCAAAAAATCAATTACCTTCAATGACTACACGAAATGCTTACGAAACTGGATTGTACAATCTAGAACGCAATATTCAATCAGATCTAGGCTTCATAATGTTGAAACTATTAAACAAATGAAAATTGCACTGAGTCCTTATGACGATAAGCGATTATTATTGAAAAATAGTACTGATACTCTCGCGTGGGGTTATTACAAAATTATGAACATCGCTAATGATGACGTTATGACGACGATGATGTCCTTAGCGATAAAGATATGGAACTTTAGATCTTCTTGTAAAACATTAGTTGTAAATATTGTTTTAGAGGTTTTCTTATTGTAATTATTTTGTAAATAGTGGTTATCATGATTTAACTGAATAAAAATACAATATATATGCGTATGAATTGCTTTTTTATTTATAAAACCTTTATATCTAGTTAGTACAAGCGTAGATTAAATACAAATTTAACACATGAGCTTAGCAGTCACTTCTTCATGGTTGTTTTAAAACATGTAATTCATCGTTGATTCATCGCTGGTTTAACATTGACTCATCGTTGGTTCAACATTGGTTAAACATTGGTTCAACATTGGTTCAACATTGATTCATCGTTGGTTTGACATTGCTTAATCACTGGTTCAACAGTGGTTCAACATTGGTTCAGCATTGATTCATCGTTGGTTTGACATTGCTTTATCGTTGGTTCACCATCGATTCATCTTTGTTATGACATTGCTTCATCGCTGGTTCAACATTGGTCCATCGTTGGTTGAACATCGATTCAACGTTGTTTTATCGTTGATTTAATGTTGTTTTAACGTTGATTAAATGTTGCTCCAACGTTGATTGAACGTTGCTTTAACGTTGATGCAACGTTGATTTAACGTTGCTTGTACGTTGCTTTAACGTTGATTCAACGTTGCTTCAACGTTGATTCAACGTTGCTTTAACGTTGATTCAACGTTGCTTTAACGTTGATCTAACGTTGCTTTAACGTTTATTCAACATTGCTTCAACGTTGATTCAACATTGCACAAAAGTTGATTCAACATTGTACAAAGTTGATTACATATTTGATTTATCTATCCAGCTGTTGTGTGAGCTATCGAAACCCAGCCACTTTACAAATATTTTGTTACCACGTTTCTTGATTACTTTTTCCACAAGGTATATGCCTGGATGTTTAACTTTGAGAAGTTCTAGCTCATAAAAATCCGCCAGCAACGGGGTGTCCTTGATAGTCTTTGAGCCTGTATGTCACTGGATTCGTCAGCATAACTCGATCCACCGTGAATATCTCTGTTGTCCAGTTGGGAGTGTATCCTTTCTCAAAAACGTGCTTGTGCTTGCTGATTCGAACTTTGTCACCAACTTTGAACTTTGGCCTTCTCCTCGGTATAATTCGCAGTTTTTTTAAGCGTTGAATCAGCTTATCTTCATCCTCGATAGTGAAATCTTTTGGCTTCATACCGGTTGATCTATGTTTGGTTTGGCTATACTTGGAGATGAGAGTTGGCAAAATGTCTATCCACTTGTAGTTGCCTCTCAAGCTGAATTGTGGCCACATCATATTCTTGAGCGTGCGATTAAATCTTTTACAGATTGACGCCTTCAGATTATTATGCGTTGAGTACGTTAGTATGCTGCCTGCCACATCTCATCTAAGCTACGCATTTGCACGCGGCGACGTGGATAATTCTTTCTAGCAGGTTTATGCAGTTCTGTAACTACTGCCAATTTCTCCTTATCCATTCTCAAGTGCGTTTAATCGAGCGTCCAACTGAGCAATGAGTTCAGTATTACGGACTGACAAATCTTGTTGGGTGTCAATCTGCAGGTTTCTCAGTTTTTTTTTAATTGATTCTTCGAGTATACGTATCATCAAATTATACAGTCCCACACAGAATTTTTTGTTCTGAGTCTTGGATGCCAATATGATATTCCCATGTATTTCTTTTCCGCTGAAACCGAATCCGCAACCCGTTTTACCCCTGCACGTCAGGATTTTGACATAACCTCAAAAAACACTCGAAAAATCTCTTAAACCAGTCAAATCATTTACTCCATACCACTTTTACCCCCCTCCCCCCAAATTGGTAACCCTATAACACCATAATCTCATAATCCCCTAACCTCGTGAGTTTTTCTTGTCGCACATAGGCATGGGTAAGTAACTCTATAACCCCAAAATCCCACAACACCATAACCTCAAAACCCCTGCACTGCATTACCCAATATACCATAAACCCTTAACCCCCTCATTCTATTATGTGGAGAAGTCCTGTTCCTGATATCATAACAGTTTCGTGAGTGTTTCTTGTGGAATACAGTCAGGGTGAATATAACATCATACTCAAAATAGTTACATTTCTTTGATTCTATGGGATGGTGGTCGTGGTTGTAGCGGAATGAAGGATGTTTGCGGATTAGGATTCAGCGGAAAAAAATACATGGGAATTTCATATTGGCATCCAAGACTCAGAACACAAGATTTTTTTTTGTGGGCCTGTGTTATTATTGTCAATCTCTGTTCGCATAGATGATGTGACTTGATACACTGTACGTATCTTGTTTTGGACAATACGCTGTACAAGTCCCACATTGACTGCGTCGTATTGATCTTTGGCCTCACTAACGTTACGAACTCTCTTGCCATCTACGTCGTAATGGCCGTCAGAGGTCATCTTGAATCCAACACCAGGCGGCCCACGTCTTGATGTAGCCACTCGATGTAGGTGACGTCCAAACACGTCGATACGCATCGTAATACTGACGAAACCGTTATGAGTACCCACTTAATATATGATTTCAGCTTCCCGCAGTTCCTCAATGATTGATACAATTTCATTGTTGTGACTCGGGTTGCCTGCTGCTTGAGATGCTAGGAGTAGACGAAGACGATCAACTAGTTCGTTAGGGTCGTCCCAGTAGACGTAGTCAGTCCTAACATTTGTACTTGCTATCATATACTGTTGTAAGGAACCTCCACCTTTGGATGATCGTCTGCGTGATTCATTGAACAATTTTGAAAGAAAGTTCTTGTACTTAATATTGTTGCTAGTGCGAATAAATTCACTGGGACTGTATCGCTTCTTTGTGCATTTGTACCAATCAAAAATTCCTTATAATTGTTTTGATCGCCAGTGCTTATGTGGGATTCTTCTGGATTTTGTTTAACCAACAGTTCAAGCAAACCAACGGTTTTTAGATTCTGTTTACTACCAAGATTGATATATTGTCCCTCAAAACTAATGGGGTTTTCACCAATCATAAGGCTGCCATCATTAAGGTTACGCACACCATAAACCATATCCAAATACTGCTACCTATTTTGTTGCAGCATCTTGAGAAATTTGTTTTTCAAATACTCATAATTATCAGCAGGCTCAGTCACGACATCTTCTTGAAGCATAGTTGTATTTTGCTCTCCTTTAGCATCAGCAGTCATAAAGGAAGCATTATCATTCTCCTCCTCCTCCTGCTCATCCTCCTCATTTTTTTCCTTTACAAGCTCATTTTGTTTAACTTCCTTCCTGATTGAAGGATTCGATATGTCTACCTGTTCCTGCAGTGGCATCATGACGATTAGTTTAAGCGTTTCACTCATTATCCTTTTAGTGGCTTCTTTACCCATTTTGAGCATTCGATGTTTACTAGCTTTAGACATTTGACGGAGCACCTGCTTCTCCTTGTGAAACTTTGACATGTTGATGTGTTGATGTCTCAACTTATAATTACATTATTTCCACTACATGACATATATTTATAGAGGGTTAAAACAGTCAAAACCTCTTCTGTATCTTCCCTTATTGAGCTCACTATCCTTATCAGTGACAATAAATCCATACTTGTCAGTATTCCAACATGTTGAACATAAGTCTCTAAATTGTAAATAACTCATGTCAGTGTTCACATGGTCGTCATACACATGTCTTGAATTCTTTTCATCCTGCTTGAAAAGTATCAACAGATTGACGTTATCTCGAACCAGATGTTTAGGTATTCGAGCGTAAGTTTGACATAAGTAAAAACTGCCAACATGAGCATGAAAAAATGCTCAACTCTATCTACATCATTCAACACCCGTTCCAAGAATTTGCACTTTGGTTGTTTGAGGGATTTCGAGTAGACGTAGACATTTTCAAATTTCAATCCATTTGGGTGTAAGATTAGTGCAAGTAATGTATTTGTCTTGCCGCAATTTGATGGTCCACAAAACACTGCGCAAATGCTGTCTGATTGAAGGCTACCATATCGTTTTACCCTATCCTTTTTTGATTGGATTAGGGTATCAATGTTATATACCTGAAGTTTAATAGGTTGTGTCTTGAACCGCATCTTGATCTCAACTGTTGTGAAAACTATAAATACAGCGCTTATATAGCTTTCAGATCAGTTGCGTGCTAACCTCCATTCAGTGAAGAATGATTGTGCACCATAAAATGAACAAAGTATCACGCCGTCATCATCGAGGTAAAGGATTGGTCAACAAAGTCATCAACAACTTGTTCTTTGAGTTGCACTTACCTGGATACCAATACTGTGGTCCAGGTACTAAGCTAGCCAAACGACTTGCTAGAGGTGATCCCGGTGTCAATCCTCTAGACGCTGCGTGTAAAGAACACGACATTGCTTACTCGCGAAATCGTGAAAACGTTGAAGCGAGAAACGCTGCAGATCATGCACTAGCTAGTAAAGTCTGGCAGCGCGCTTTTGCTAAAGACGCTGAAATTAGCGAGAAAGCTGCAGCACTAACAATAATTAACGTGATGAATGCCAAAGCGAAACTCGGTATGGGGTTGAAGAAGAAACCCAGTTCAAAGAAGAGGAAACCTTGTGTGAAAAAAAAACCAGCTGCAAAAAATAAACTAATAGCTTTTAGAAAGGTCGTGAATGCAGCTAAGAAAGCAATGAAACGAAGTGGTGATGCAAAAGTGACCATCAAGTCTGCAATCAGAGGTGCACAGGAAGCTGTTAGAAACGTGAGCGATAAACATAAAGTGCAAAATCCACGTGTTCTACCAATCCCTTCGAAAGTCGGTGGTGTTTTTCCACTGATTCCAATTTTCGCTGGACTCAGTGCGCTTGGAGCTCTCACTGGTAGAGCAGCAGCTGTAGCTAAAGCTATAAACGATGCTAGCGGAGCCAAACGACAACTGACAGAAGCTGAATGTCATAACAATACAATTGAGGCTATTGCTCTAGGAAGAAGTTTACACCTAAGACCCTATAGAAAAGGATTAGGTCTTCATATGAAGCCTCACCGAAAAGGACAGGGACTTCGTCTAAGACAGGTGCCAAAAAACGTGCAGTGAAGCTACCTCACCATGCACTCACTGATACCGATCTGTTCAAGTATGTTAAAGCTCTAAAGATTCCACATTTTCGTGGAATATTTATGCGCAATCAACTGCCAGTAAAGGGACCCCGACAAATTGAGTCAGCTATTGTGAATCTTGATGATAGTCACGGCCTATACTTTGACAGTTTCGGTAACCTTCGTCCAACTTTGGATCTTGTAGATTACCTAGGTGTTGGTAGTGTGATAAAGTAAAATCATGACAGATATCAGGACTATGAGAGTGGTGAATGTGGACACTTGTGCTTAAAATTTCTATCTGGACAATTGCATATAAAAGATAAATACTGTCTATATAAGAGTGTGTGACGAACTGTCTAGAGTTAGTACAGAGAAGAACATCATCATGGATGAATCATTTACTCTCACGATAACAGGAAACTCTTCAGTGCTAGACTCAGAGTATTTTCCACCAATAGAACTCTCTCCTCATAAGAACTATGTACTTGGACTCGTTGAAATGCTCACATTCAATGCAATTCCCAACGTTGACACTGGAAAGAATAAAATCTATGTTGGTGATCGAGTTATGAGCATACCTACTGGTAGCTATGAAATTGAAGACATTGAGAGTTATTTCCAGAAGGCGCTAGCAATTGATGGAATTACAATAAACATCAAGCCAAATAATAACACATTGCGCAGCGAGATAAAGTGTGATCGCAAAGTGAACTTTCAACTTCACGATTCTATTGGACGATTTTTGGGATTCGCTCCACGTGTTCTCGAAGCCAATAAGACTCATACTTCTGATCTACCTGTGGCTATACTCAAAGTGAATGCTCTACGAGTTGAGTGCAATATCACTACTGGAGCTTACATAAATAATAGCAAAGTGCACACGATTCATGAATTCTTTCCTGTTGTACCACCAGGATATAAGATCGTTGAAGTACCGTCAAATGTCATTTACCTTCCAATCGCCGTGAAGACAATACATCAAATTCAGCTCCGCATAGTTGATCAAGACGGTGGCTTGGTGAATTACCGAGGAGAGGTGAGAACAATACGACTATACGTCAAATCATTATCATAATGGGTATCGTTTATAATCGCAAAGGAGTATATATAAGAGCGTCAACATGTCGAATGCAAGCCAGTTCTCAAGCTGCACGTAAAAAGCTTACACCTCAGAACGTGCTCTTTCTGACACAGCTTAGTCTGAAGATCAAACCTCGTGGAAAAATAAACTGAAACGTCCATTCAAGATATTTATCGTCTCCTTTTGTTGTAATGAAAATGGAAGAAATACTAAACATTCAAGCACCAGTGAGATTTGATGAGTCTATAGCTCACTATGAGATTCACGCACATCAGCCTTATGCCTCATCATCATTCAACAACAGTGATGAAAATCGAATTGCTGTCCAGCATCAAGATTTGTGTATACTACCCAGCAAGAGTTCAGTGAATGTGTATGGAAGACTAACAAGGCCTGATGGAGTTACAGCTGTTACTGGTACAGCACTAGTGAGCAATGCCATCTGCTTTCTGTTTGATGAAGTTCGCTATGAACTCAATGGTATTGAGATTGATCGCTGCAAGAATGTCGGTCTCACTATCACCATAAAGGGCTACGTCTCACTTAGCCCTGGACAAATTTGTTTTATGGAGAATGCAGGATGGCTCGACACCCCGGAAGGAACAAAACGTCTTACCAATGATGAGGGATACTTTGATGTTACTATATCGCTTAGTATGATCCTAGGATTTGCTGAAAACTATCGAAAGGTCGTTGTGAACGCAAAGCATGACCTTATCTTGACAAGATCACGCAACGACTTAAATGCCATTGTTCAGGCACGACAAGCGCCAGGAAACGAAGAGCAATTTAAGATCTTGATTCATACAGTGGAATAAATTATATCACATGTAATGGTTTCAGATCAGCAAAAGATACAGTCGCTGATCTTTATTGAAAAAGATTTTCTCACAACCATGAGTTTTCGCTCATCGGAATTGTATGAATGCCCCCTGCTCCCCACCACCTCAAGACATATATGGACTGCGAAAACGTCAACTCAATTGGAAAAACCACGCTACATTATACTGGATTTCCAGACAGGCAGAAAGGATAGGCTTGCCAGATATGCTAATCGCTTCGATCACTGCAGTATAACCAATGTCAAGTTATTCGTTAATTCTCAGTACTATCCATATGGTAATTTAAATCTGGACTTTGGTCATAATCAGTTTGCACTACTGTATGAGATGTATGCAAACTTTCAGGCAGCTTACTATGATAAAGAGTCTGAAACAATATTGAAGAAACGTGATTTCAAAGAATACGCTCCTCTCAGTATCATTGATTGCTCAAAACAAAATGAATTTCTCAAACAAACCTCAGTAGACGTTAGTTTGGAATTTGAATCTGCAGACAATTTTCCCGCTGAAACTGCAGCCTACTGTCTAATTATACATGAGCGTATGATTCAGTACCAACCCCTTAGTGGTAGTGTAAAGAAGTTGATTTAAAATGATAGTGGTGGAGGTAATGACAGAAGTGAGGGTGATGTCAATGGTGGTGGGGGAGAAAAGGTATAAAATAGAGATGATATCAGTAATAGAGCTCAGTTTTCATTGATATGGAGTTCATCGTGGACGTACAAGGTTTGAAGAAGCCCATCAATCAGTTCGTCTTTAAGGAGTTGGCTATAATTCCTCTTCAGGAAGATGCTCAACCTGTGGTCTACCTGTTTGAACCACCCTACTACTGGGATTCGCTGCCTGCTGAATACAATAGTGAAATCATGATAGGTGAAAGTTGAAACCTTCGATTGATATTTCCCCCAAAACCGTTAGAGGTTACATTCAATATCGATGGTTCGAGAAATTTAATGCAGGCAACGCGTGTAACGAACCTTATAGACATTTTTATCGATCTTTCTAGAACGTAATTAGAGTAGGGGTAACGGGGTATAAAAGGAGCATCAGGTTTCCGTGACTTTAGTCTATCGTCGAGCATAGTGCAGAGCTAGTCATCTAGCAAAAGTGAAAACAGTAAAAGTGAAAAATGCCTTTGGAGAAGATGGACTTAAAAGGTATTAACGCAGTTGGCCACATGGATGGAGTTTTGCCTACAAGACCGCTTTCCGCTCTTACCCTAAAGAAGAAATACACCGTTTCAAAAATTCGTAAAGTACACACAGTGGCTGAGTTGGAAAACCAGTATGCAGTCTTCTTGCCAGGCAGGATCATGAAAATTGTTTAGGATGCTACGTGTGAGCAGACGTTTGAGAAGTTCGACGAAGCAGGTGCGACAAAAAAGCTCTATTTTTGTTATTTGGGAGGACAATATAAGCTTTTCGAATTTAAATATGGGCAATAAGTGCCACTTACTTTGTAAATTTTATGTACTGCAGAAAGTTTGTGAACAATAAGTAAATTATTCAAAGGTAAAAAAACGGCGTATTTATTTAACCGTGTTTGCTTCGATTACTTTAAAACACTTTAGTATTATTTAGTTTTAATTTAGACTTAATATATGGATAGTTGGATTCAAATTTCGGGCGCTTTCCTTACCGACCTTCAAATAATATGTAAGGAACACAGCGTTCACTTTTAAAGTCCTGTGTTCGCGCAAGGCCTTGTTCTTCTCAGCAATAAACAGTCTTTCGGCATCATCTAAGAAGGCAAGAACATCTTTGTGAACTAGGTTGGATACAACACATGTTTTTATTCTACTGTCAAACGCTTTGTCAACGTCAATCCATGTGACTGGATTGCTGATGTCATCACGTTTTGTTCTTTTATTCTGCAGACCACTTCCTTTTCTACTGAGAAAATCAAAACGAGCATTGAGACATACTAATTTTTCAATTATATTAAGGCACTTCCGTTTCTGGTTTATTGTTATTGGTGGTGTTTTTCTAGAAAGCTCCTCTCTCACCGTCTTCAGATACATCATACACTCGTTTCTCCATTCGTTGACTTTGTCCAACTGTATGTTTCCGGACGATGACGACAAAATCAGGTTTAAAGCTTCCTGGATCATAGGAACAAGTTAAGCATACTCTTTGAGCAGCGTCTTTACACCTAGTCTAGGAGATATTACTGAAGATCCTTAAACTTCACTTCAATTACCACTTCTATGTTTTGATGTTCACCACTTCGTAATTTGAAAGAAAATGACTAAGCTCAAACTCTGAGGCCTTCTTTTATAGGCTGCTACTACTCAAAGTCCGTATTGGAAGTACTTAAGTTTTTCCTCTACCACTTTTTTTCTCTCTTGCTTACTATTCACTTTCTCTATTGCACACTATTTAATTTTAATATTATTCACTTCACTGCCGAGAATGGATTGCCCAGCTAACACAGCTACCATCCTGAGTAGTCACATGCTTGTAACAAAATTCAGAAAAACAGTCACTACTGACTTGGCTGATTTTCACCCAGTGACAATAAATTTCCCACTCAAAGCACTAAAATGTTATAAGCGAAGCAGGTAACATTATCCTGCCACAGTAATCACATGCTTGTAACAACGTGAGGTTTGAAAAATACCGTTCAATGACAGATTAACCTCAAAATATATAGCGTTTCAGAATAAAAATGATTAATACTCTTACAAAAACGTTAGAATAGGACATAATTAAGTGATTAATAATTTCCGGGGAAGTGATATAATATTATAGACTTTTAAATTGATAAAATAATATATGAACACATATTTTATAAACGAAATAGCGAGATTTTTCGGCTAAACCTTTACGAAAACGAAGCATATGTCACTTCCAACCTCTAATATGTTTTACAGGTTAGAAAGAAAGGGTAAATAAATGTAAATAAAAATTAAATATTGAATTTCAAATAATTAAATAAAATATTTATCTTCTAACAA
>CAKNWW010238129.1:0-10759 GCA_932074435.1 Andricus kollari | reverse complement strand
TGTCTTGTTACAACAACCCCTCCGTGGGGAAAGGCCAACCGTGGCCGTAAAAATAACAGAATAAAACATAATTCCTGATTCCATAATTCATTCGAGTTGCTCTCTTGCAGTCCCACGTGGCTGAATTAGTAGCCCCCGGGTCTTTTTGGTATGGCCCCTGTAGAACCCTGTTGGCGCGAGGGTCTCTCGGCTCTCGTTGTGCTGCACTGGGTGCGAGGCTGCGTTGGTAGCCTGAGTTGAGGTGTCCCTGCGGAAGTCCAACCTGTTCTTCTTTCCACCTCAGTTGGTCCATAGCCAGAGGGTTGCTGTGGGGTGGCCCCCATAGAGTCACGATGGCGTGGGTGTTCTCCTACCCTGATTGAGTTGGGCCGTGGACTGAGGGTGGTGTAGGCCTCGTCTCTGGATCCTGTCTGGGTGGCCTTGGATCGGAAGATTTTCTTAACTCCCCAAAACGTCGGGGTCTGTGTGGTGACGGACACAATATTTCGCCGTCGGGACCGGAAATTGCAAGATAGGATTAATTTTATCTGAGTCCACCTGAAGACCTTCAGCATTCACCAAGAAACCTAGGTACTTCACCTGGGAGCGACAAAACTCACACTTTTCACGATTGATGGTGAGGTTGGCCTCCTTAAGGTTGATTAATACTAGACCGAGCCACTCGAGGTGTTCCTCAAAGGTTGCGGTAGCTATGATGATATCATTCAGGTATGCAAACACAAAGGGTACCATATCTGGGGTAATTATACGGTCCAGCAACCTCTGAAAAGTGGCAGGAGCGTTAGTTAGGCCATGGGGCATTCGGGTGAATTGGAGTAAGCCCAAGCCCGGTACAATAAAAGCTATGAGCTCGCGACTCTTTGCATCGAGAGGGACCTGGTGGTAGGCCTGACTTAGGTCGAGTGTGGATATGTAGCTCGCACATTTGAGCTTATCCAGTATTCCGCTCATGTAAGGGAGGGGATAGGCATCTTTTTTCGTGAGAGGCCCCCAATCAGGTTGTTCTTCCGGATATTTTATTATTAAAACTGAATCTAAATTTTCCGAATTATTCGTATTTATTGTAGGACCTAGATTGGAGCAACTAGGAGGCGCGATGGTCCGGTTTAACGACTCCCTTTGGCATTTCCCTGACACTTAGTGCAATTTATTGTAGTAAAACCAGGATTGCCGCATTTGTAGTAGAAGGTACCCCGTAGTTCCCTACAATCGCCGAAATGGTCTCCTGGTTGGTGGCAATTCCAACAAAATTTCTCCATAGAAGCCGGCCTAGGCTGGATGCAAGGAGGGGCACACATCGGTAGGGTTGTTGCCACCCCCGAGGGGTTTTGTCGATTTATCGTCGGTTCGTTGGTGGATTTTATCGGTAGGGCTTTGATTTCCGTTGGTATTACTAGCCTTAGGGGATGCCCCCTTCGTTTGGGCTTGTGGTTTGTTATTATTGTTTTTCTTAGGGGCGGATTCAGCGCGAGGCGAGTTTCCGGTAGCAGCAAAAGCTGTATAATTTAGTTCATCGACTTGCATTTCAGTCGTGTCATCGTCTTGAATTTCAAGTGAATTTATCGCGGTAGCTCTACGAGGAAAAGAATTCCGCTTTGGTCCACGGTAGGCTAGACTCGGTAGCAGTGATTTTTCCGGTGGGGGTGGGGGCCTAAAAGTTCTTTGTACTCTGAGCGATTTTTCGAGGCGGATCGCTAATTGCTCTAAATGGTCGAAATTAATTATCTCACTTCGATGGATAGTGAGATGTAACTTCGGTAGCATATTTCGGTGAGCATAGTTCATTTGCTCTTGTTCCGAGTAAGGAGGCAACAATCTGTGCAGCAGGGTACGAATGCACGTTAAATAATCCGCAATGGGTTCCTCTAATCCCTGAGTACGATTGTGTATCTCCTGTCTCAGCTCAAATTGGTAATCTGGGTCACAGAAACGAATCCTCGCTGATTCTACGAAATACGTCCACGATTCCCACCCTTCCAATGAATTGTTAAACCAGTGAAGGGCAATGTCCGATAAAAAGAACGGAATACACAATAATAATTCCCTATCCGGTATTGGGACTAAACTCCGACATTTATCAATCCGCATTAAAAAGGTTTCTAAGTCCTCGCTGCGATTACCTGTAAATCGAAGGTTCCATTTCCGTAATATTTCGTACACGGTCCTGATATGGGGCGAATCTATCCCGCCGGGTTGACGCCTAGATTGCTCGTAATTGTGTTACGGGCACGCACGTGGTTCACCGAAGCTTACGCGTGGTCGTGTATTGTTCCTAACGGCGGTGCTATGGTGGGGATAATTCCCTTGAGGCATACTATATTCGCGGTATGTGTGGTTCGGTTGACAAGGGTTAGCTGTCACAAATTCAATTTCATGTTCGGTAGGATTGTACGTGGTAGCCCAAACGTCATTTTCTGCAAAGGATTAGTTCGCCGGTTCGCGATAGAGGCTATGTTGTGCGGACCTGTCACTTCGACCGGTTAATAGTCCGGCTGTACTGTAGTCTTCCGCTGAGTTGGGTTGCGAGCGCGTAGTACAGCTATCTGGCCTCGAAAGCGCGCGCGAAAACGGGCGAGAATTAGGGTGGTTTTCTCGTAGCGGCAGAGGTACAGCGTAAGTCGCATGTCGATGGGTCCTAAAAGAAAGTACGCAATTCACGGTGACGGATAGAATCTACGTAACTCGATCTGACTAATAGAATGTACGCAACTCGTAGGGGCGAATAGAAAATGCGCAACTCGCGGTAGCGGATAGAAACTACGTAACTTCATTTTTTCGGATTTTGAGTTACCGTCAGAAACTTTTGAAGTGTGTTAAAAGCCGTAATAAAAACACTTCAATTTTTCTATAGATTGATTAGGAGCGTTTTGATTATGGAATAACAAATTCACGTAACTCGTTTTTGCACGTGCATTCCGTGATTTAGATCACTGAAGTTAAGCAGTGTTGGGCGCGGTTAGTACTTGGATGGGTGACCGTCTGATACTACTGCGTTGCTGTTGGCGGTCGTGGGTGTGGTGAGCCCACACTTGTAGTTATTTACTACAAGAAACTATCCACCTAAAAAACACTACCCGAATCGGGTAGTGTCACGCTTTCCTGAGAGGCTCGCCGAATGGGAAATAGCTTAATGATATACATAATAAACCTAACCTCCAGCGAAGTGATAATATTACTTTATTATTACTTGATTATATTATAAACAAATATTATGTAGGTTAATGTTTACAATTCATAAAATAGTTAATATGGAAAAAATGGAGGAGAAGGCAACGTCGACAATTTCGTCACTTTCATTGGAAGGTAATTATAAACGTCAAGTAACCTAAAATACTCAGTTACAAAAAAAGATGCAGGTAATTTAATATACATATGAAGAAGGAAGAAAAATAAATATGCAAGTAATTGATTTTTTATAAATGAAAAAATGTATACATTTTTATAATCTGGAAATTCATTGCAAATTTTTTTTTTGGATCACGACGATTCGGGTATCTGTGATACTAGGAACGACTCGTACAAAGACGGTGAACAGAGAAAAGAGATTCGGAGAAAACTGGATTTTACAAATTTGTCTGATAGTTGCGGGATATCCAAATTTATATTAAATTTTTAATATTTTAAAACGATATACATATAGTTAACAATAATTGCTTATGTTAGCGAAAAAGAGTTATACTTAATGTTAAAGTGGGTTTAAAGAGTAATATTGTTAATGTGCAGGGCTTTCTGATAATGGAACAAAATGTCTTAATTCAAGAGACATGTTTGGAAAAGTTGACAATTCCCTTCAAGAAATACCACAGAGTATTGATGGAAAGAACCAACAATTAGGTATATTTAAATACTTATTTTTTTTAATTAATATTTTCCTTTAGATACACTGCCGGAAATTTCGTTTTACCTGATAAATTAATTAATTTTAGGGGCCGTTCAAAAACTACGCCACACTGCCGGGGGGTGGGGCAGGCTTTGTGACGAATTGTGACGCAGGAGGGCGAGGGTTTAATGTAGAATGTGACATCACACATTGCAAATATAAATGTGAATAACACTGTTTCCTCTATTCTCCTCTTAACCCTTTTTAAATAAATTCCTCTTTTTACCTCTCTTTTCAGGAAACTTCCCCTTTTTCATGTTTTTTCCGCTTAAATACGAACCTAATTAATATAACCCAATAAGAAAATCCGAATATTTTTCATTGAAAATTAACTTTTTTACCCGAAAATTTAAACATTCCATTTTTGGTTGAAAATTGATAGTTTTTAGCAAAAAATTCAACAATTTGGTTGAAAGTTAAATCAATTTGTTAAAAATTCATTTTATTAATTGAAAAATAGTTTCATTGGTAGAAAATGTATGTATTTTGTTGTAAATTCGACTTTTTGGTAGAAAGTTAGTCTTCCTGATTGAATATTTAACTGCTTGGTTGAAAATAGAATCACGTTATCAAAAGTTCACTTTATTATTTGAATATTTAGGTTGAAAATTATATTTTTTATACCAAATTCAAATATCTTGTTGAAAAGTCATCTTTCTTGATTTTTGGTTTGAAGATTCGACTTTGTAGCTTGTAAACTCATCTCTTTCGTTGAAATTAATCTCTTTTCGTAAAAATTAATCATTTTTGTTTAAAACGTCAACTATTTTGTTGAAAATGCAATATATTTCGACTTAAAATCTTTAGATTTTCATATTAAATTCGAATATTATTCCCCTGTTTGCGTAATTTCTCTGGTTTTAAGAGCATTTTGGGTTGTGAATAACGTTTAAATATTATTTTGTTTGTGTACAGTCGAACTCTGATTTAACGTCGGTTTTGGGGCTGTCCTTGGACCTGACCTACCCTAACTGAACCTGATTTAGCGTACCCCGCACACCCCGTGCAGCTCCTGGCAAGCCAACCCGCGGCGCGGCGTCAATTCTCGGAAGCGGTCAACACACCCCGCGCATCTCCTGACAAGCCTACCCGCGGCGCGGCGTGAATTCTCGGAAACGGTAAATTCGGGAACGTTAAATCAGAGTTTGACTGTAATTGTATTTGTGACGTCGCCCTAAGGGGTTCAAGCCTTATGTGGCGAACTTTGATAAAGAAGGGCATTATTCTATTTAAACATTATCCTGTACAATAAATTTACTTCTATACAATGAATCCCTTTCATTTTCAGTTGATTATAGCTATACTTCTTTAGAGTCGTTTGATGAGGCCCTAGAAAATTCGAATGTTTCAATAGGCAGCAAGGATGCGCACATTGTTGATGGTAAGTCAAAATAATGAATTAAAGCATTTATCATTGTAGTCTTATTTGGCATATAGTTAACGCTAATTTTGCAGATTATTATACCGACGATTGTGTGGAGCCATTTGATCACTTTGAAAGAAATGAAGACTCGGTAACTTTAAACGGTAGGTGGTATATTTATTTAGAATTAAAAGACAAGTTTAAAACGATGGTATGAAATAGGATATTTTAGTTTCCTACCATTGATAAATGATAAATTACAATTAACAATTAACTCAATTTATTTTCAGAACGGAATGATTTTGATGGTCAACACGTATTTGGAAGTAATATTTCAGAGGACTCAATAGAAACAAGTAAAGTTAATAAGAATGAAATTTTAATTCCAATGGATCCTGAACAGGCTGACAGTTGCGATTTTGTACTAATGTCTTTGAATAAAATTTCACATTATTCCAACAGTTACATGGAAGATTCGCAACATATTGCGATATCGAATTCGTCATCATTGGCCGCTACTGATAACGAAAATTCGTTAGATGAACCCGGCAACAGAAAGCGAAGTAGAAGGGATGTTCCCCGAGAAGTATTGACCAGAAAACGGTCAGTGAACCGTTCTAAATGGAAAGCTGTTGTGGAAAATACTGCAAGAAATTCAGGGAAAGAATATATTAACTCAAACGGAAATCTAGTTCATAATAGACAATGGGATTTTATTGCTTTGCATACTATAAAAATATTGAAAGTGAAGAAGAATACAGCTAAGCGCAGAAAAGAATCTAGAAATAGTGCATTACGCAGATAGAGACGAAAAGTGATGGATGAAGAACGAGCGTGAAGTTGGCTACGAAGGCGCGAGCTATTGCGGCTGAGTTGTCAACTTTACGTTCATTTCATCCATCAATTGTCGTCTCGAGGTGCGTATACTATTTTTCTTAATAAAAATATCGAAATTTGACGGTTTGAGTAAACCAAGAGAACTCGATACGAAAATGATAAGGCTGACTTGCAAAGAAGAGCCGAAAAGTATGGTTTTCGGCTCATGTTTACATTTTCGTACCCACTAGCTGCATTTGTCCATTTTCGTAGGGAGCGTGGCACCACGAAACTCGCCATTTTCGATGTTTGTATTAAAAAAATATATTTTTCAAGTTGATGGCAAAAAAATGTTTATGTGCAAAACAATGTTTTGCGACACGCTGAGTATATGTGATGGATGGATTGAGACTGCTATGAAAAGGCTTGGATCAGGAGCCACTATTTCATCTGATAAGAGAGGTACAAATAAGAAGACGAGTAAAATTTCGGACAGAACTGTACAAAGCATTGTCCAGCATATAAATCTTTTTGTACGAGTTGAATCCCACTATACTAGAAAGGACACAAATAAAGAATATATTGATGGCATTGGATCCGTTGCACGAATGTACGAAATGTACACCGAATGGATGAAAGAGAAAGACAACTTCGGAATAAAAGTCGCAACTCAGAGGCAGTATCGTGATACTTTTAATACTAAATTTAATATTAGTTTATTTCTACCTAAAAAAGATCAGTGCGACGTGTGCAACTCGTGGAAAAAATGTGATGATGAAAAAAAATCAGAAATAGAGAATAATTATTTAACTCATTTAAACAACAAAATCAGGGCTAGGGAATTAAAGGACGCTGATATCGCTGAAGCTAACAAAATTAAAAGTAGTGGTGTTTCTGTAGCATGTTTCGATTTGCAAAAAGTACTGCAAGTCCCGCAAGGAAAAACGTCTGCATTCTATTATAAGCGGAAGTTAGCCGTACACAATTTTTCAGTCTACGATGTTTGTCGACATTACATTCGAACAAAAAGATAACAAAATATATTAGAATTCAAGTTCTTTTCTGACAACGCATCGGGACCAAATCGGAAACGGTTTGTTTTCGCTTTTTACGTGTATGCTGCCGTCAAATTTGGTGTGAAAATTACACACAGATTTTTAAAAAAGGGCCATACTCAAAATGAAAACGATTCCGTTTATAGCTTAATTGAACGCAGGTGTAAAAATCTGGATATCTTCACGCCTGTCCAATGATATGCAATAATTATAAGTGCAAAAAGGGAAAAAACCCCATACATTGTTACCGAAGTTGATCAAGATATGGTTTTTGATCTAAAGAAAATTTTTGCAAAACAAAATTGGGCAAAAAATACCGTTGGAGAAAATGTTTCATGGTCCTGCGTCAGAGAAGTTTCTAATTACTTCGAAAAACCTGGATATCTTCAATACAAGTTGGACTACGATGATGCTCCTACTTCGATCTGTACGAATAAGGTCGGTCATCCCGTAAACTTGGAAAATTACCAACTTCAAAGAGCGTACGAAAAAAGGCTCGGAATCTCCAAAGCAAAACTGGAAGATCTAAAGCAGCTGTGTCGAAGTAACGCAATACCATCGCGGTATCATTACTTTTACGAATCTCTGCAGACTCTACCTCATTCTGAAGAAGAGAAAGAAAATCTAGAAGAAAACGAAATAGAATCTACAACAATGGAATATGTTGACGCCGAAGAAAATAATTGAAGAATCAAAAAAGACAAAGGCCCAAAAAGAGCCAAAAACAATAAATCTATTAAGAATAAGAAATAGACCAAAGATTCACTATCACATTTGAAACGAATAAGACTGATCAGTATAAAAATTGTACTCTAAAAAATAATTTCAAAACAAATAATTAATTTCCAACAATTTTTATTTAAAATTAAATACTTAATTTTGTGCATTCAACGCAATTTTAATTGTTTTAATGAATAATTTACTCGGTCCTAAAAGTGAACAAAATTCACAAATGAAAATTGAAGTTCAATATTATATTTTTATTTTCTGCCAAGACTATGCTTGTCTATAAGTGTAAGTGTCAGTAATTCCAATGTTTTGTTCGCCCCATTTAATTCTATGAAAGTTTTATAAAAGAACTAATTTTTTAAAAGTGGCAACACTTGTTACTAAAGAGTAATTCTTTCATTTAAGTACTCAAACTCTTATTGCTAATTATTTGTTTTGAACACAAAAACTTTTGCTCTATTAAAAAAGAAGAAATTTTCAATATTATATTTTCAATGTCAAGGACTATAATATAACCATGTTGTTCCTCATCCTAGGCGTGAGAAATATTACTATTTTATGATTCTAAAGTAATTTTACCTGTAAAGTAAAAGTAATTAATGCTGTGTTACAAAGACCTTTCAAGTATTACGACTTTTAGAAGTCTGTGACTTCCAATGCAACGGCTGAAAAAAATAATTACTGGTCTGAAGATAAAGAAGACTGAATAAATAAATATGTGCTTTGTGAATTAATCATTATAACCACATGTTTATAAATAAGCAATTTTTGAAGATTACCTATCCATGATTGTGGATTGCGTATAAAACTTGCGTAGAAATATGTTCCTATGTTGCTTATTATTTATATTTAAAAATATACATTTTGATTTGTAATATTATGAAAGATTGTTTTCAAAAGAACTCTTCGCTTTTCAAGCAATGTAAAAAATTTTTCCTTTAAACATAACCTATGCAATAAATAAATGTTTCGTTCAGACGATGTGTCTGTTTATTTGAATTTTATTCTGAATATTTCAAATATATATTTAAACTTCCGTTATACTTAATTTTTTTTAATTTACTCAGTCTAAGAAGACAAAAAATTCAAACACAAGAAAGGGCGTGTGCTGTGAATACATACTTCCACTAAATTAAAATGTTAATTTATTAATGAAAATGTCACACAATAATCAATAAAGATTCGAAATACCAGAAAAAATATATAGCACTAATATAATATTACAGTAAAAAAAAATTATGACTACACTGAAACATTGGAATTATTATTATGCACGGAATTTTATTTTCACACATATATAAAAAATTGAAATATTTCTGACGTAATATTGTTTTTTATAAATTCGATTATATAATTTCCGCAAAAAATGTACTGCTCATGATCATTCACAGTAAGTTGACGTTAAAATAACAAATATGAAACTTCTAAAAAGTTTGAGGTTAGATCAAACACCACACAATTACAATTCCATAGAAAACATCACTGTTTTAGACATAAAGTTCGGGTTATAATTTATTTTGCGATGATTATAGGATCCCAAGGAACACTTTATTATCTCTGAAATTATTGCATTTGAATTGTGAATACTAATTAAACTTTCAACACGGTCTCCTGAAAACTTGCATTTTGTTACTTGCGTAGTTTCTATCCGCTACCGCGAGTTACGTATTTTCTATTCGTTCCTACGAGTTGCGTACATTCTATTTGTCAGAGAGAGTTACGTAGATTCTATCCGTCACCGTGAATTGCGTACTTTCTTTTAGGACCCATCGAACTGTGCACCGGCCCAACTGTGTACATCTTAATTTCGACGTGCACAGTTGGGAGTCTCCCATATGTGCAAGTGCACAACTGTCACCGGACCAACTGTGCACGTCAAAATTTCGATGTGCACAGACGGTACCCTACCAACGGTTTACGCACACAGATGGGATACTCCCAACTGTGCACGTCTAAATTAATACGATCATATTTTCAACTTAAAAGTCCACGAGAACAAATGGGATACTCCCAACTGTGCATGTCTCAATTTGTGAGGGGTACAACTGGACACGGAGCAACTGTGCACGTCGAGGGCCGGTGGTAGAACTGTGCACGTTATTGGCCATTGGCATAATTGTGCACGTGCACATATGGGCCACACAACTGTGCACATCTCAATTAATACGATCATATTTTTCACTTACTAGTTCACGTGCACAGATGGGAGACTCCCCAGTGGGCACCAAATTTGTTGACGTCTTTACGACATCGTTACGACATCTTTACGACAACTTCAGAACATCCTATGTCCATGTCGTTAAGGTGTCTTTACGATATCGTAAAGACGTCGTCACATCGTACGACGTCTATGTCGTAAAGATGTCATAACGATGACGTTAAGACGTCGTCAAATTTGGTGCCCACTGGGTCCCAGCTGGGCACGTCTCAATTACTGCAATCAGATTTACAATTTACAAGACCACGTGCACAGGTCGTATCCTCCCAACTGTTCGCCTCTCAATAAATACGATTTTATTTTTTACTCAAAAATCCACGTGCACAAATAGTACCCTCTCAACTGCGCACGTGTGAATTAATACGATCAAGTTTCCAACTTACAAATCTACGTACACGGGTGGGAGACTTGCACCTGTGCACGTATCAATTGACTTGATCAAATATTTCACTTACAAGTCCACGTGCACAGATGGTATACTCCCAACAGTACACGCGGATTTGTGAGTTGAAAATCTTATCGTCTGAATTAAGACGTGCACAGTTAGGAGGGCATCATCTGCGCACGTGGACTTGTAAGTTAAACACCCGATCGTCTTAATTACGACGTGCACAGTTTGGTGGGTACCATCTGCGCATATGGACTTGTCAGTTGAAAATCTGATCTTATCAATTTAGACATGCACAGTTGAGTGTCTC
>CAKNWW010238114.1:0-12836 GCA_932074435.1 Andricus kollari | reverse complement strand
CTAATCCAGTCAATGCATTTCAAAATAACGGAGAGTTGCAGAATGAAAATAATTTAACGAACGAACCTCCTGAAACTGTGAGTAGTTTGGATTTGAATGTGGTTGAAAATAGTTCAGAAAAACCTATAATCGAAGACTCGAAAGAATCTGAGGCTAAAACCTGTGGATCTAATGAAAATTTGGAATTACCTAAAGTTGCTGAGACTTCGTGCAAAGATCCGCCTACTAATGACATTATTTTGGATCTTTCTCGACGGAAGCCTAAAGGGAAAGGATCATTTCTGGAAAGAATCGTGTCGAAGATTGCGAAAAAGAAAGATGTCTTATTGGAAGGCGATGCCGTGTTTTCCTTGGAAAATGCAAATGATGATCTTCGTAATGTTCAGAACAATGCTGGACCTGTTTTGACAAATACGTGTTCTGAAAATGTTGAAAAGAATCAGAATACTGATAAGGATCAAGAACCTCAGTCTTCCGTTTCAGAGAATACCGATACAGGAGTTAGCGAAATCAAAGGAGCAGAAATGGGAAGCGAAAATCAAAATAAAAACATTTCGTCAGGTAGCTCAAATGAATCGAGCAATGTTGAAAAACAGGAGTGTACAGAAGGGAAGCAATCTGCTAGGAAGTCAAAGAAGAGATCTTTGGAGGCGAATTCTCCCAAGAAAAATAAAAGGAAAATCACAACTGAAGTTTCGGAAGAAGCTGAAGTTGAGAAGGAACTTTGTTTTGGAGATATTATGTCGCTCGTGCATAAGTCGGTTGTTCCTGCAGAAGATATTGCTGATGATCAGATGGTAGTTGAGAAAAAAGTATGTGACGAAAAAGAGGAAACAGATCAAATCTCTCTAGAAAATGATACTTCAATAAATGAAAACCAAAATATTGAAGAAAATACTGAAACCTCAAGGAGGTCTAAACGACAATCTAAAAATGAAAATTTCAAAGATCAAGAACTGTTAAACATTCCTAACTCTGGTGCAAAGGGAATTGCAGAATCCCAGAAAGTAACTCGAAAATCGTCAAGGAAGTCCCTTAAGCAAGATAACATTGATAAATTGGAAGAACTTGCATCTGCTAAGGAAGAAGTTCAATTTCAAAACGATTTCACCAAATCTGAAGAGCTTCCAGATGTTCAAAGTGTCTTTGCACCTTCAGAGAATAATTCTTTGTTGGATGACGACGTTATTCCTGAAGATTCTCTGCAGAAAGTACATTCTGGAGAAATAGATAATGAAATAGATTATTTGAGTCAAAAAGTTAATGATCAAGTATCAGAAATTGGTTTAAAATCAGACGTGAATGATGCTCAGAATATAGAGAAAACAATAGAGAAGAAACGGCCACGAAGGAAGTCTAAGAAGGATATATCGTTACTTGATGAAAATCTTGTTCTTCCTGAAAACAATACTATTCAAAATATGGACAAACTACCATTACAAATAGAAGGAAGCGACTGTAGTCTAGAAAGTAAAGATCGACAGACTAAGAACCTCGCTGAAGAACATTTAGAATTATCAGATGATGATTCAGCTCTAAAGTCTTTTTCGGGAAAAGTCTATCAGTTTTCTGGGGAAAGCTATGATTCAGAAAGTGTCAGATCTTTCAAGCGTCCAAAGAACAGGTCAAGCAAAGGAATTGATAAAGATTCTGATTCCGAAATGTTTAAGATTCCAAACGCTCTTGGCACAAGCAAGCGTTCTTCGAAAAGAAAATCGCTTGTCAATGAGAACTTGGAAAGCACGGATAATTTTTCATCAGAGGATGCGAGTGCGAGTGAATCTCCAGGTTTGGTTGCTGAAGAGTCCGAAGATAATTCGGCAAAAAAGAGATATTCTAAGCGCAGGCAAATTGTAAACACTCCTTCAGAATCAGAGGATGATATGTCGACAGGTTCATTTTCAACTACAGCAAAATCAAGTTGTAACGAAGAGAGCAGTATTGGAAAACGTCAGAAGCCTGGAAGAAAAGCTAAACAGAATATTTCTTTGTTCGATGAACACGTTAATCTGCCCGATGATGAATCTCCAATGAAGGAAGAGGAAAGCTTTGATGAGAAAGTCGGTGTTGCTCAAAATGCCTCACTAGAAAAGAAACGGCCAGGAAGAAAACCTAAAAAGAATGTGGTTGATGCTATTAAACCGGATAATGGAATAGAGAAGGCTGAGAGTTTAGGAATATCCGAGGAACCGCAGAATATTTTAGGAGGTATGCCAAGTATTTCATTTGGGAAAAAGCGAGCAGGGAGAAAGCCTAAAAAGAATATTTCTCTGGTCAATCAAGATCTTGTTTCTGAAGATACTTCAGGAACGGATAATGAAGTGAAGGACACTGTGGAAAAATCTGTGGAGGAAAAGTTGTGTGAAGGGATACAAACACAGCTGAAAAGATCAGAACTTATGTTTGTTTCTAATATAGAGCATAAACGTCCAGGGAGAAAATCTAAGAATAGTACTTCGCTTGCTGAAGAGCATTTACTTCTCGATGATGTGCCAATGCAGAAAGAGGATGAAGGAGAGCAAAATAAAGAGGAAAATTCTGTAGATGTTGTGGTAAATGTTGCGCCGCTGAAAGCAGAAATTGAAACTGCTCAAAACGTAATAACAGAAGGGAAACGACCTGGAAGAAAAGGTAAGAAGAACATTGCACCGACTGATAGTTTCACAACATCTGATGATGGTTCAATGCAAAGAGAATTACAAGTTGAGGAGGAAACAAAGTCTAACCCGGAAACAAAAACTGATTCAGAAACAGCAGCTACTTTGGAGGATCAGGCGTCAACGATTTTGGAAATTCAGAGTAGTTTAACAGAAAAGAAACTACCTGGCAGGAAACCAAAAAATAATATCTTAGTGGATGAAGTTTCAGTTCCATCTCAACAAAAAGATGATATTGAAGAGGAAAAGATAGAGGAATTAGTGAAAAGTATGGAAGAGCCTGAAATCCCGGCAGTTGATCAAAGTAAATCAGAAAAGAAACCACCAAGAAGAAAACCTAAGAAGAATATTTCTTTAGTTGAAGAACATCTTCCGCTTTCGGATGATAAAATCCTAGAAGATTTCATAGTGGAGCAAAATATAATCACGAATCTAGAGGAATTGGTGACAACAGAAGAAGTAGAGACACAAGAAAACCCCATAGACTTCACTCAAAATAAATCACCGGAAAAGAGGCGAACAGGAAGAAACCCTAAAAATCTTTCAACACAAGATTTCGTGGAAAAGGTTGAAGAAAAGACAGCAGAGAAACTAGAGGAGGCATTAGTAGAACCGAATAATTTGGAAATTGAAATTAACCAAACCAACACTTAAAAGAAACGACCAGGCAGGAAATCAAGGAAAAATGTTGTTGTGGAAGATCCTGCTCCAATGGATGAAGCAACAATACGAGAAGAAAACTTTGCAGAAGTTAATAAAACTGTCGCTGAAGAATTCAATGAAAAAGAAGAGGAAGCTATAACTTTGAAAAATGTCGAAGTACCAAAAAAGGAATCCGAGACTTCGGAAAGAAGAAGACCTGGAAGAAAAGCCAAAAAGAATATTTCTCTGGTTGATGAACATTTAAATCTCTCTGACGATTTGCCAGCACCAAATGATGTGCCCGAAGAAATACATTTAGTAGACAAAACCTTGGAAGAGATGAGCGAAAGAAAACGGCCAGGAAGAAAATCGAAGAAAAATATTTCCGAGTCGGAAAAGTTCATAGAAGATGGAACAGTTAATAACATACTAGTAGAATCAGAATTACAGACTGATTTGCCAGAAGAGTCGCAAACCTCAGAAATTGATATTCGTAGTTCCTCTTTGGAAAGAAAACGACCCGGAAGGAAATCGAAGAAAAATATTTCTTTGGTGAATGACTATGTTGTTGCTGAAGATTCTGCGCAAAAAGAACATTCTGGACAGGTAGGTCATGAAATAAATTATTTGTGTCAAAAAGATGGTGATCATGTATCGGGAATTGATTCGAAATTACACGTTAATGATGCTGAAAACACAGAGAAAATAGAGAAGAAACGGCCCAGAAGAAAGTCTAAGAAAGATATATCTTTTCTTCATAAAAATGTTATTCTTCCTGATAAGAATGCTACTCAAAATCAAGAATCTGATCAAATACTAGAAAATGTACATCTGTTAGAAACATCTGACGTAACCGCTGTTCATAATGAGTCTACAGAGAAAAAACGACCAGTAAGAAAATCTAAAAAGCATACTTCTCTCTTCGAATATCATCTCACTGGTGAAATTCCTATTCAGAATTCTGCCAAAGATGAAAAAGTAATTGAAACTGGAGAGCAAGACAAGATAAAAGTAACAGAAAAAGAATCAGAAGAAGTGATTCAGTCAACTTTAGACGTTTTGGCTCCAAATACATCTTTGGAAAGAAAACGACCTGGACGAAAGGCTAAGAAAAATATTTCTTTGCTGGATGAACATCTCGATCTTCTGGATGATGTTGAAATTCTTAAAGAAAAGGAGCAGCCTGTAGAAGAAGATTCCGTAAAAGTTAACTCGGTAGGGAGGATAATAAAGGAAAAAATATCAGAAGAATCCAAAGCTTCAGTGGATAGTACTACAAGAAGCGAATCTTTGGAGAGAAAACGAAAGACATTGAAAAGAAAATCCAAAAACGTTTCCCTAATTGATGAACATCTCGCCCTTTCTGATGAAGATAAAGCTGAACAAAAAGAAGATTCCAACAAAAAACCGATTTCGAGTTGTAAAGTTTCAGAGGATGGATCATCAACTTTGGAAAATATATCTTCAATATTAGAAAATAAAGTGAATCCGAAATCATCATTAATTGACGAAAGTCTCGATTTGCTGGATTCATCCAAGCAAGAAGAATTTTCAAAAGACGACATTGCTCAAATTACAGAAGATAAAATACTGGAAATAAAAGAACAAGAGTTAAATGAAATTTCTTCTGAAAAGGAACCATCTGTTCGAAACGAAATTGAAACATCTCTGGAGCCAGACTCTAATCAAGAACCTGCAGAATCAAAAGAATCACTAACAGATGATTTACAAACGCCAAAGAAACGCCCAGCTGGAAACTTTGCTGTAGTACACACAAAATCAGGGGAAATCTTGATAGTGGAAAAGAAAAAGAAATTGACCAAAGAAACTGCTAAATTCTTCTGCGATATTTGCACTACGAGTTTCACCAGAAAGAGTTCGCTAAAGAAACACAACCTTTCTCAATCGCATATTATACAGATTAATCACACAACTGGCAAAGAAAATGACAAGGAAATCACGCACAGAAATGAAGAGACTATTCTTGATGATAACGAAAAAGCAGAGAAAATAGATAAGGAAGTAGAAGAGAGAATTAGAGAAAGTTTGTCGAATAATGAAAATCTGGAGAAAACGGAAGGATTTCCAAGCGCTTCCTCTGCACAGAGTTCAAACCTTTCGAACGAACATGTGGACCAACATTTCAAAGAGCAGAAATTAGTCCCGGAAGAGAAGATACAAGTTCCACTCACTGTCCCAACACAACCACCAGAGGAAAATATGGAGGATGAATTGCTGGACGAGGAGATTTGCAAAATAACGGAGAATATGACTCATGATGAATACGTTTTGACTGATCATATTAGTCCCGTTTTTCCTGAAGCTGCATCCACACCAATAAAGAATTTGGAGAGCAAAGCAGAAATCACTGATTTAGAAACAGGTAAGAAAAAAAGTAAGAAGTCAAAGAATAAGAAGAAGAAGAATTTGGCTGATGAACATTTGGATCTTAACACTCCCGAACCTGATTTTGATACCGGTACCGAATCTCAAACTTCACTTGAAGACGATTTCCTCGACAAGAGTTCAAATCTCATCCTAGATATTTCTGCAATCGAAGAACCGGTCTCGATAGCTTTGCCAAAAATTCCGAGTGAATTAAATATTGAGAAGCCTGTGCAACAACTCGAAATAGAGGCGACACTATCCAAAGAAGTAAACGTTTCTGCTGAAATCAAAACCCCTGATACAAAAAAGGGAAAACGAAAGACGCGAAAACAAAATTCAGAGGAAGAACAAATAATCGAACCTAACATGAATTCTGAAAATTCGTCTAAACGTGTTTCGTTAAGGTTCGGCAGAAGTCAAGAAAAGAAAGAAGATACTTCGAGGCCAAAGAGACATCAGCACAAGCAAAATTACAAGGAATACGAAGCTTTCGATTTCGAGCAAAATGAGTTGGATCTTGACACTTCTACGAGTAAACGTGAGACTTCAAAATCGAGAAAAACCACTGCGAGTAGTCGAGAATCTTCGAGGTCTAAGAAAAATCAGGAAAATAAAGATAATAAAGAAGAAGCTGTCTCTCAGAATAAAATTGAAAATAGAACGAGAGGGAAATCGAAGGCAGATGAGCAGAATGAAGAGAAGATACAAATTGAGACTTCTGAGACTCCAACAGAGTCCTTGACTCAAATTTTAGGAACTGAGAGTGAAAGTGACTCGACTTTTAAAATTCCTGATGGAGAGAAAATTCAAGATTCTTTGCTTTCAAGCTTTGCGGATGATGTGAAATCAAGCTCTAAACTTGAAGATCCAAAGGCAATATTTGGTGAAGACGATGAGTTGAAACTAGATTTCTTGAATGTTGCCGAAAGTCTAAAAACACAAAATGATGATCAAGTGAAAATCAACACAAACGATTCTGTTATTACGGAATTCGATAGTGACGATAATTCACTGAACACGGATATGTCAGTGGATATTCAGAAGTTGCTTGATGATCCTGAGTTAAGTATGGATAATAATAGTTCACAAACTGTTTCCAACAATCAGAAAGTTTTAAGTAAAGTTGTCGAAAGTGGTTTCGTTGAAAGTGAGTTTTTGAATTTAAGTGAAACTGTGGGAGAAGGTGCAACCTTGATTGAAAATAACGAAGGAGACAAGATAATTGAAGATAAAACTGAAGATTTAATACGAGAAGAAATAGAAAATAAAACTAAAGATAACATCGAAACTGAAATTTCTCAGATTACAGAACGTCTGGACGAAGAAAATGGTACCGTAAATCAAGAAATTTTAGAAACTAATGTAGAAAGGCAGCCAAAGACTTCCAGACCAGAGAAAGGTAGCGGTAAGGGACATAAAGTGAAATCAAGACAGAAGAAAGGTTCGTCTAAAAATAAAATAGTAGATGTAATTCAAAGCGAACTTAGTGATAATGAATACGCTACAGAAACACAAAATAAAAACAAAATCGTGCGAAGTGTATTCGGTCGTGTTTTCGGTGGGGAGAAGATTGATAAAGTCAAGGAAGTTCTTGAAGACTGGAATTCCAAGTCGGAAAGTTCAGACAATGAGTTGAATAAATCTAAGGAAGCTGATTCAATGAAACCATCAAGAGGAGCATCAAAACAAAGAAAAGATGCAAAGAAGAAACGTCGATCAAGAAATTCTTCTGCTTCAGGCAGCACAAGTCGAGGAACATCGCAGAAAATGAGAAGTGAAATTAATACCCAGAAAGATGAACATTATTCTCTTCCCAGCAAACGCAACACATCTAGAAATTCGTCGACAACTCGACAAGAGGAGGATGAATTCAAACCCAGCAGAATTGAAACTTCTCTCGGAACTTCCGAATTGTTAATAACGAGTTCAAGATGCAGACAAAGTAAAAAGAGGGCTGAAGAACGCATTTCAACCATTTCGAGAGTCTTCGATGAGTCGCCAATTCCCGATGATGATGATGATGATGGTATAAGCAAGAGTGAGAAAGGATCTAAACATACAGAAGTTTCCTATGAATTCAAAAACCAAAAATATTCCGAGAATAGTCACGATTTCACAGGAGCATCCGAGGCCAACCAAGGCCTTTTGAAAAAAGACAGGAAGAGGAGCGAGAAGACTTGGGAAGAAATTTTCACTGGAAGTAAAACAGATGCTTCCAAGAAAGCTGCCCCTTTTGATCCGCCTTCAGAGACTGACTTTAAACCAAATGAATATTTGAGTCGCATGATTGATCGTGAGTCTGTAACTTCTGTGGAGTCGAGTCTGAGGAGTCAATCGCCTGTGTCGCAAAATTCAGAGGAGGATGGAATTGAAGATGACATGTTAAGGAGACGAATGTCTCCGTTTTTCGATTACAATAACTCTTATACTTCGTTGGGCAGCAGTACGAATAGCAATAACGAGGCGAGTGAACAAGAGGTTGAAAATAATGAAAGCGTTGAGGAGAAAAAGGAAATTCGCAGGAAAAGTTGTTCGAGTGAGTTTTCAGGAGAGAAAATAGTTATTCGATCTCCTCTTGCTATCCATGAGAACAGAGTGGAAATTGTGACGATCGCACCGACAGATGCTATCGAGGATAATGCTTTAGATGTTCCCCAGGAAATTGTAACTGCTATGAGTTCAACGTCTCAACATAAATCGAGACAGGGGAAGGTTTTGAATTTTGATCAGGAGTTGTTTGTAGAATGTTGCTCGAGACTTAAGGCCACGACGGAAAAGGAATTGAGGGGTGCGAAGAAAATTAAGTTGGATAATTCTGAGACTTATCGCAAGGATAGCCCAGCGCAGATTTTCCGTTCTTCGAGAGACAGATGGAGAGATGTCGAGAGTCAAAACAGTTTGGGGAGTCTTCTCGAATCTGTGAATCAAGTGAGTTTAATGCCAATTTTTAATCGTATTTTTTATGTATTAGTCATTAGAATTGAAAACAATATTATAACTGTAAAAATGTAATCCCTTTCAGTTGCTGGGTGAGGAAATGTACAGCAATAACGAAAATGATAATGAGGGTCGAGAAAATAGGAGTGAACTTTCGAGTAGATCAGCAAGTCCGGATGCATCTCGAGCTGATAATCTTGGCTACGAGGATAGTCTAGATGTCGCCTTTGAGCACAACAACAAACTTAGGGACAAAATTCAACAACGGATGAGGGAAAGTGAAAACCTGATCTCCAATACTTTTGGACAAAAGAGCAACAACAGTGGCGAATTTCAGCGCAATCAATTTATGCAGAGAGACGATCGAGAGGAAAGTGTACACGTTTATGGAAGGGTGCAGAATCAGTTTAGTCTACCCAGTCTCAACGATTCCAATGGCATCTATGGAAGTAGTTCAAACAAGGGAAATCAATCGTTTCCTGGTGGTCCTCTGGACAAAGCGCTCACCAACTTGCTGCATAACAATAGCAAACACGATCACAAGTGAGTTTCCGATTTAGTTTGGGATATATACTTCATTTTTCGATTATTTCAACATTTATAATGATATGTATAATTTTCCTTATTTTCTCTTTCCAGTGGATCGAATCCCATGAAGGTTTTGGCAGAACTCGCTTGTGCCCGGGTCCCAACAGCCACAGCTTCCACGAAACTTCCCCTTGAAACGAGAGATTCCTTATCAAGCACAATAAACCAAAAGGAGCCTCTAATCAAGAAACCCAGAAATCCAATCAAGGAACTGTTCGAGCGAAAAAAGGAAATCTACGAGCGGAAGCAAATAGAAAAAGCCAAAGCTGTTGTCACCTCCAAAGCATCACACTCCCAGAAGTCGAGAAAAACAAAGAAAACTAAAAAGAAACAGGAATTCCCTCTGATTCGCAACGATTACTATGATGGTTTAGCTGAAAAGAAGAAGCGACGCGATACTTTTGACAAGAGGGAAAATCAGGATTCATCGAAAGCGAAAGATATTTACGACTTTGACGATGAGGAGAGTCAAATTGAACCTGCAATAGGTTCTGTTCTTTCCTACAGAAGTAAACTGGAATCGAGTGGCTTCAAAGAGAGGAGTGTTGACATGTCGAATTTGATGTCAA
Organism: Andricus kollari; assembly: GCA_932074435.1. Taxonomy (NCBI): domain Eukaryota; kingdom Metazoa; phylum Arthropoda; class Insecta; order Hymenoptera; family Cynipidae; genus Andricus; species Andricus kollari. The sequence goes on along the minus strand of CAKNWW010238114.1, from coordinate 3,055 downwards.
AGACAATTGGGGACACCTTAGGAAACGGTAAGACTGGAAGCAGCTTGAGTAAAAGATTGGCATCGATGGTCGATCATAAATTCAAGGACATCGAGAAGTTTGCTCCGAAGACCAAAGGTGCTCTGAAGTCTTTCCAGAGTGAAGATAAACTCGTAACTGGGCCAATGGATGGTTTTATTGAAAGGAAAAAGAGTTCGAAACGCGCTGTGCAACAGCCGAGTAAACATCCCAAGTTGAAGAAAAAAAGCAAGAGTGCGAAAAAGAAATCTAGGAACGCATGGTATGAAAACGACAGCTCTGACGAATTCATCACCGCAGCTAAGGCGGAGGATGTGGGAGTAGGAATATCAAAAAGTCAACGGACTTGCTCGAAGGGCAAGCAGAATTTGTTTGCGGAATTGTCTTCTTCATCAGAGAGTGAATTGGTTGATGAGGAAATTGAGGACGTTGAGAAAATAGAAGAGAAGTTGGATGTAAACCTAAAAGAAGTTAAAGATGTTGATTCTGAGACCGAGACTGGGGATAAAGCTTCTGAGAAGGGGAACAAAAATCTTGATATCGAACCAAAAAGGCTGCTTCAAGAAGCTGAAAATGAGTATTACAACTGGGGCAGAAATAGGATTGACAAGTTCGAATCAAACTCTGAATCTGATTCAGAATCTGAGTCGGAATTGATAATTGATCTGAAGAAAGACAGCGATGAAAATAAAGAATCCGAGGATGACGAACCGCAGAAAGAAAACGAGGAGAAACATGATCAGGGAAAGAAAGCAGGGGATGAAAATCAGCCGAAAAAGGAATGGATTCCACTCGAAGAGGCTCTTAATCTTCTCGATCAGCACGATAATCTCGATGGAGTGGCCAAGGAAGTGAAAAAGTTTACAAAGGCTTCTCGAGCAAAATCTAAGAGAACTGAAAGCGAGAGTTCCGATAAATTCAACAAGGAATCTAAAGAAAATCACAGTCCAGTCGATGAACAAGAAGCACAGGACGATGATCTTCCAATTCTTCCCGAAAAACTCACAACCAACGAAAAGCCACAAAAGGAGTCAGACAATCTTCCTCTTCACGTGTTTCTCAGTAGAAAAGTTCAGGAGTCGAAGAAGCGAAAACAGCAGCAACGGAAAAATAAAAAACTGCAAGAAACATCCATATCGGAATTCGAACCTATCAGGCGCCAGCGAAAATGCGCGATAGGAAAGCAAGGTCTGCTTGCTGAAATAAGTAGTTCCGATGAGGAAATTTACTCGAAGAATAACCGCAGAAAATCAGGGGAAAGGTCTGAAAATGAGAGACCTCGAAAGCAGAAGAAGGAGTCGAAGGAAAAGAGAAAGGAGAGATACATTGAAAAAAAACACGAGCAGATGATCGCGAAGGAGCAAAAGGCGATCGAGGAGGAAATTTTGCGAGAGTTGGAAAAGAACAAAGCAGGTCAGGGATCGAAAGACTCTGAAGAGAAAGAGGTACAGAGAGTGGAAAGGGAGGATGGAGATAAAAATTCTAAAAAGAAACATCAGAAGCAAAAGAGTTATCAGAATGAGGAAATTGAGAAGAACGATTCGGATTCTGAACGAAGAGAGAAGAAGCAGCCAAAGTCGAACCAAAAGATCAAGAAGAATCCCAAATTGGAAGCCAAAGGGAAAGGTAAAACTGACAAGCCGAAGAGCAGGAGAAATTCGGTATCGAATAGTAAAGATTCTAAGGAACGTAGATTGTCGAGTAGCAAAAGAGATTCTGGAGATGAGGAATTAAAGACAACAAAGTCTTGGAATAAAGTGGATGAAGCTGTGGGTGTTGCGATTGGAAGAAGAAAGCGGGCAGCTGTGAATCAACTTTACTATTGGTCGAGTTCGAGTGACGAGGAGGAAAACATTGAAGCAGCACCTGCTGTTGAAGAAGTGGATGATCGTGTGGAACAACATGGTTGGATTGTTGGTGATTCCCATAAGAAAATGATCACCATGTTGGCAATGGAGAAACAACTGAAGGAAAAACGACGAAGAAGTGAAGATGAATTTGAATCCGGGAAAGGAAAGAACAAAAAGCACAGAAATAGCACTTCTTGATACGTGTTTCATGATTAGACTGTTTTTAATTATGCTAGGATAAAACGGAAGCGAATTTTTTATTTTTTAGTTTTATGTATTTTACTGAATTTTGAATGCTTGAATTGATAGTGGGTGCGATTGCATTCTGGTATGGAAATTTATTTTAGGGATAAGGCTAATCTACTGCCAAGAAACTATGATTTTTACATTGTTTTGTGAAGTCGTTTTTCGAGTTGATTTAAACGGATTTTGTTTAAATTTCGGACTCAATGATTTGTAGTTATAAGGGAAAATACGACTTTGTAAATAATCGATAGCGTAACCCCTTATCCACTCTTAGAATATAATCGATAGTTGGTTTAAATACGAATATACGATAATATGATTTAGACTGAATATACGAAAAAAATTGTAATAAGGAAGTGAGATCGCGGAGAGGGCACTTGTAGACAATACTAGTACATTTTTTAATGTTTAGTTTATAGCCTTGATATATAGAGAAGTTCTTGCGGGAGAAAAGATTTAAAAATAAATTAACAAATTACATCACTTCCAGTGGACATTGTAAATAGGGGGTCTAATGTTAAACACTTTTTGTATTTTTTTTTTTTTTTTTTTTTTTGTGATTCGCAACATATCGCAGGATGAAACTAATTTGTGAGAAAGTTAGTTTGGTGCAAAGTATAACATGGCATTCAATTTCCGCTTGTTGTGTTGTGATGAACAGATCTCATGTGTCACGGTTTCAATACTCCCGATTAATAAGCTTATTAACGCGAAAAATCGTGATCACTTTTTTTGTTGTTTTTTTTTTTCTTAAGCCTACAGGGTGCACATAATAGCGAGTACCTACACAGAATTTGCATATGACATAAATATTATATTATAGACGTTACATGTATAACATAACGATTAACTATAACATAGATTTTATTGTAAATGTACTGCCATAATCATATTATCAGAATGAAAGCCTATGAGATAGTTATATTAATATTATTCCTGTA
>CAKNWW010238097.1:0-10152 GCA_932074435.1 Andricus kollari | reverse complement strand
AATTTATATAACTTATATAAACTTCATCTATATAGCTATCTAACTTCTTATTAATCTTGAATATACTAGAACTTATAACCAAGAAATAATTTGCGAATAAAAATTTTTTCGAGATTTAAAATTTCCAAAATTATAAATATTTTTAAGTGATGATTGAAATTTTAAAAGCAAAAAAATGGTTAAGAAACGGGTCACCAAAATTTGTCACGCGACCCTGCATAGCTGTAGCTTATATTTTAGATTTTTTGTTTATTACTCCGAGTTAAGTTAGCTGCGAGGTTTTGTTAGGAGTTGCGAATGCGTAGGTAGGGGGTTCGAACCCACAGCGAATAAGAATTTTATTAGCGTGCGATTATTAATGTAGTGATTGTTTGCATAATAGTAAATAATTATGTAATTAAATATGTGAACAAATATTAGAGCATGATAATAATAATAATAAAGATTAATTTTTTTAGGCGAAAAATCGGTCATCATTTTATAGAACTGTTTTTAGATTTTCTAGAACTATTCTACGTTTTTCGCATCCTGCCTTCTAATAGAGATTACGTCACCTCATTCTTTACATTTCATAGCATTTTGTAACACATTTCGTAGAATAGTTCAATGCAATGTAAAACCAAGAAGATTTTAACTTTTATTAAACTACCCGTCGTATCCTCTACTATAGGACTAGTTCTATAAAATTTAATGACATTTTGTTTCCGTGTAGGGCTGCAGCTACTGTTTCTGCATTCCAACGATCTTATACTCTTAAATTTTGTAATTGTAGGAAACCCTAAAATAAAATTTATCTTCCTAATTTTGCCAATAAAAATTATAATTACTATACTTAATAATTATGCGAGTTTGAATAATCGCGTCTTCGAGTTAAGAAGTCTGTGAACTCGCCTTCCTGAAGAGAGTGAAGATGGGGATGAAACTTAATCTATATCGTTCACACGATACACTAGAAATTTCCAGCGTCAAAGGTGCATTCACTTTATTCATTTGATTAGAAAATAATATTTTTTCAAAACTTGAAATGAAGCGTAACTATATTTTGGTACAGTATTGCCGCACAATTTTTTAAATTATTACCAAACTTTTTTTGTTACGACTTTTTAAGTAAAAAAATTAACAAATATATGTGAATAAACCTTTAATTTTAATTTTTGTTACACTTGAGAAAACGAGATTTTAAAATTTGACGTGTCATACATGCTTCTACAACAGGCATCATAGTTTACGTGAAGGAATAAAGGAAATTGGTTTTTCATTAAAAACCGGTGAAATTAGTGAAAGCCGGTAACTATGATATGTTTGGTGATTAACGAGTAGTGAGATTTATATATATTTTCTACCCGTTCGGTTATATAGCAGGTTAGAATTTATTAGGCATAAAGGCGATCAACATCAATTTAAAGTAAGTATATGCTTGATAAGTAAAATAAGTTTGTTATTGTAACAATTACAGTATAAATATATTTGCAAGTAAAATACCGTATTATCTATATGTGACGCGCTCCGAAAAAGGGAATTAAGTGGAAAAAATTTGATTTTGAGATTATGGCAGCTTTTTATAGTATTTTAGACGATCTTTCGAATGGCGGAAACGAATAAATTTTATTAATTATAGTTCGCCTGTAATTAATTTTTAAACTTCGGGCTCGACGCATTTCTACCTCACTCGGCTCTGGTTAACGGCGTTGAAATCGAGTACTAACCTAAAAATTCTATCTGTACATTTTACTCAACGAGTATTAGGGAGCTTCCATAAAGGATGTCACAGTTTTTTGGCGAATTTTCGACCCCCCCCCCCCCATTGTCACATTCTTTCAATGGTGTTTTAATGTCCTCTGTCACAGACTGTCACAATTCGGCTCCCCCCCACCCCTAAAACTGTGACATCCTTTATGGAAGCTCCCTTAGACATAGATACATTTTGGCAAAGGAGAGGCGATGCATTTTTAAATTAAAGTATGTCTACAGAACGAAAAAATATATCATTTTAATTAGTTTACGTAATCGCCAAGACTGAATTGTTACTAATATCACCCTATCGAATTCAGTCTTGTTGTGTTCTGTAGACACAGTTTAATTAAAAAGTGTAATGGCGCTTCTTTTCCAAGAAATGTCCATTTCTAATTTTCGTTGAGTAAAATGGAAAGACAACATTTTGAGGTTAGGACTCGATTCTAACGCTGTAATTACAATGTACACTTTAACACTTAAAAAATAGAATATTTATATATAGTGCATTAATAATTGTAAAAAAATTATTAACATGCTAATTTTTAACCCTGAAACGCTATTCTTATTTTTTTGAACTACCCCTGATTCTGCCGTAATTTTTTAATTCCATGAAAAGGAATTCAAACCAGCAACCGTCAATTCCTTTTAACGTTTATGCTACTCGATTGCGTTTTTATTACAATCTCCCGAAAGAAATGAATAAAGATTGATAAGGTTTTTCAATAAATTTTTTTTTAATGACGTAAAAAACGACATAAAAAATTACGTAGAAAGTGACATCAAAAACTATCCCAATTTGTGATGTCATTTTTTACGCCGTTTTTGACGTTTTTCACTTCATTTTATACGTCATTTTTGACGTAGTTTTTCCCGTCAAATTTTTCAATAGGGTTATTTGCAATTTATAAAAATACGGATGGAAGTTACATTATTATATCATTCGATACAATCACTGAATCTTATTTTTTTTAAAATGAAAATAGAAATTTTATTCCCTAGTTTATAGCATCGATCATACGACAAATGATTACCTCGAAAAACGGAGACAGCTGAAATTACTGTTCATTATAACTCAATTTTGCAATTTGTATAAATGGTACACAAGCCCGTGTGGAAAAATCTTCTGGCGTTGGCCTGGTTCAGACGAGACCATCTGGTATCCAATCTAGACGCTGACCAGATGGTCTGGCCTGGGGCTACCCAAAAGTGTAACGTTTTTTTTTTTGCTAGCCCCATGCCAGACAGTCTGATCAGCCGTTAACTAGTGGCTGATCAGCTAATAGCTGCAGCCCGGTCAGCCACTGGCTAGATTTCTTTGTAAAAGAAAATAATTTGATCCAGTTGGGAACGATTAAGCATTAAATACCAATTTCCTGGGAAAAAACTTAATTTTTGTAATGAGTTGGAAAAAAATTATTTTTTCTGGGGTAGCTGATCAGCGCCAGTGCTGGGCCAGACTAGACCTTCCAGACTAGACAGTCTAGATAAAGCCAGACGTGGGTCAGACCTGACACCACACTGCCATGAAATTTTTCCACACGGGAGTAGCTCATAAATTGATAACTAGAAAATCATAAAAGGAAAGCATTTGTAGGATAATTTTTATAATTTCCGATATTCCAGATTCATGTAATGACTTCATCCATCTCAACTGCACCAGTCTACTCGCGGTTTCTCCTGATATGGTGGTTCAATTGAGAGAAAAGAGTTATTTTATAATTATGGAAAATACTAGATAAGCAAATCATTTTTCGAAAAGACACTTAACAAGAGAAGCTGACCCATTTTTAAGCAATTTATTTTTCTACATTGTTTTTTCTCCTTATTTTCTGTGCTGCTAAGGCACTGATGCGGTGAGAGTGAATCCATTGAACAGCATGTTAGATTTTATTAACCTTGAGTATAGATTGTAGATCACTAAATTGTAGGCAAGAAAAGTGTATTGCATTCCTGAGATAGGCTAACCGATTAAAAAGTGTTGAACTCCTGTGTCTTCAGGTTACGGAGCAACCCGATGATAAATGTCTTCTGCACGGTGCTCACAAGTTACTAGCATTTGGCTGACACTCAGGGATGGCCACCATCGAAAACATCCTGATTGGAGTACATAATTTATACATAAAAATGTTTTCACAAATGTTTTTACACTTTCATGATTATTGGTGACAAAGAATTTGATTTGAAATAATTCTATTTTTGTACAGTCATTTTTATACACGTACAATTTGACTAATATCTGTAAGGGCGCAGTCCCATGGAGGTAGATTAGTAGAATAGTGGAACAGTTTTGACCAATGAAGTGCCTGCACAAACACGAGCAGTTACATTATTGTTTTTATTATAAGTGGACTAACTACAATTATTGCTCACTTATATATGAAAAAGAAAATGTAATACTAATTGAAATATGACAGTTATTTTTTTCTGGAAATAATACATTCTTCTAAAAGCTATTTGCAAGAATGCTAGCTATATAAGGGAGCTCTGTATACTTCTGAAGTGTGTTACTGTACAGGAAGTAGGTTATAAAAATTGGCAGCATCGTTTGTTACATATTTCTGTTACCGGAAAAATGAACTATAGGTAATATATGTAATGCCTAGGCAAATGTGTACAATCCCTGATCGGTTTTGTAAAAGTATGAAATAAATTGTTTTTCAATAGGAAGGGGGTTAAATTCAAAGTGTGTTTACTTTAAAGGGGGGAGAAGTGAGTCATGTCACGTCCCACCCCCTTTTCCTGTCCCCACGTACCATTCTTAATGTTCTTCAGGTTTCTTGGATAATTCAATGACAAGTTCAGTCTGATCCATTTCATAATTTCCATCAATAAACTTCTCATTAGCTACTTCTTGTAAATTCTCTTCGGCCAGAACTGATTGAGTTTCATCTAATTCATGATACCTAGTTGCCTCAAATCCAGTATTATCTTTACATGGTACCTTTTATTGAACATCCAATTTCACTGATTTGTTTTTGTAACAATTTTTCATTTCTTACGTAGCGGGCGTTCTTTTATGACTTCCTTTTTAGCGTTTTCTGATTATAAATTCAGAGATATTTCATTTTTGTCCTCTTCTGTAGCGTTAACAGACTCTGATGATGCTGCATTTTTCTTCTTTGACAATTTGGTTGCTTTCATCCTTTCATGCGCTTCCTGAGCAAGCTATATATGTTTAGGATCTTTTATTCTCATGCAACTAGACAGGGGACTATCTATTAACTCTGGTCTTAAACAAGTTTCCTAAAATAGGCTCAGTTTTGGCTTTATTTTCGTGTTCCAAAAACATTCATTTCTTTGTATTCGAATAACCCTACGATCTTCTGGAAACCAAACCATCAACTGGCAGAATTCTATCTTTATTTCCTATATTTAGTTGACCCTGTACTTGATAAAAGTATTCGTGCTGTCCGTGAATAATTTGGTGATTGCTGCCACTCTCTTTATATAAGCATTTGTGTATTATAGATGTATTATAAGCATATGTATATAGGTGATGTATAAGGACATTTGATTTCCACCAGTCCGCCACTTTTCTCCAGGATGCCATCTGGAGATGCTGCTAACCCAGGAGTGGTGGGATCAATGTGCAAGCTACATGGAAGGACTTTCTCTCCCAATATCTTTTCCAGTTCAGCCTTTGCATTTGATTCATTTTTGAGACCCCAGATAGGAGCAGCAATTGTTAGCAATATTGGCTGCCGAATTGTTTTAACTATTCCGTGACAACTATTCCGTGTGGACCCTCTTGCAGCATATTTTCTTGAATAGAGACGCAGTCACAAGCTCTCCTCTAAGTCGACGCCGCTCAGCACATTATGCTTGAGATCGAGTCAATTTCTCTATGAATACGTGGTTAGCTATCAAGTCTTTCTCTTCTTTTTCACATTATTCCAGCTTTTTCCATTAAGTTCTGAATCTATATCAGGCTTATTGCAATTAGGACCGTCGTCTTTATCCTTGTAATTTCTTTTATTTTTCTTCCTTTTTCGACCTGTGACAGGCTTGTTTTTCCTGCGTTCATGATACTCTTTGAAGCTTCTTTCTACAGCCTCATTAACCATCGGTAATTTTTTCTTTGCAGTTTTATAATACGTGGTCAACAATTGGCGAGTGTTAAGCTGCACTGCTGCTGCAATTACCTTGATGTAATATTTATTTCGAAGTGTATAGTTTATTCGTTTTCTAGAAATTTTTCTGCCACGATCGCATTTGCAGATTACAATAGCCACAATAGCCTGATCTTCTTCCGGTACAAATCTAAATCCTTCCAATCCAGGAACATAGTTTTCTTCATTAGGCTTAGGAACTCCGTTATATAGAGGGTGAACTAATGCACATCCAGAATTTTCTCCAAACACATCTACTGGTTTCTGCTTCTCCCAGTGGTGTTCTAGAACAGCATCCAATTGCGCAATATACTTTACACCACTTTCTATTACTACATGTCGAATATTACAAAATCGACCAGGTTTTTTCCCTATTGTTTTTATCCTGTTTTTGAAGGCTCGACGCAGATGCTTAGAGCATTCTATTTTTACACTGACATTTTGTACTCTTTATAAGTCTACGATTAGTTTATGGTATATTAAGTTATGTTTTTTGATACTTTCTTGTGATCCTTCGACGATACTTTCAGATTTCATGCTGGTAGAAGCTTTATTACGACTCCAGTTCTTAAAACATATGTGCTCCTTGGGTGCCTCGTTGTATTTTTTCGCTCTGTCGCAAACGAAACAATATTTACACTTTATTTCAATAAACACAATTTTGCCAGTTCTTTTTCCTATTATGAATACCATTCCGGCCGGAGAATTGAAATTACCATTATGGTAAGCTCTCTGCGTCCAAGTGCCATCGGCCAAAGCTGTAGCTAAACCGAGAATTCTACCATTATCAACTATAATAAAGTGACTACTCTTATGGCTAATCGAAGTTCTTCTTTTCCAGCTTCATCCATGATCTCAAGCAATGCATTCCAAAGTATTATGTGTGCTTGATCTCGGCATTTACGGTACTTTCGATTAGTCATACATTCTATTGCTATAGAAGAAAACATTTTTCGAATCTGGGTATAGCCAATTCCAGTATTTATACATTCCAATAATATACGATCATTGATGGACAATGTTGTATCATTAGCTTTTGTCATCCACACGTCCTTCTTCCAGGAACACTCTTCGCACTTGGATTTGTAACAAATTCTGTTACCGTCTTTTTTTACATTTACTGTATTTCACTTTTTTCGCTGAACACTGGGTTGGATTGTGAGTGGTCGACAATTAAGGAGACACAAATTTCTGCGCTGACTTCTGAAAAACTACTCAAAATTATTTCCCCTGGATCAATATCCTTACATTTTTTTCTCCTATTTGTTTTCTTTGCTTTTTTTTTGCTTTTTAATGTTTCCGGATTGAGAATATCTTATGAGCTTTCACTGCTCGTTCGTTTTGCAGACTGTTTTTCCTGACTTAATTTCACTTTCATTCGCTGTTTCACTATCCTCACAGTTTTGATAGCTCTTTGTTTCGTTTTTTTACAATAATAATCACTGTCCTTTGTTTTCTCGCTAGACGCTTCGTCCACAATTTCCAGTCTTGTGAAACTTACTTGCTCTTCTAGTACCACCATTGCGTTCGCTTGAAGGGATTCGTGAGCCGCGTTGAACCTGTCTTTTCTGGCTAATGCCAAAATCTTCAGTAGACGTATTTTGTTCCTCATGCATTTTTTCCATGCGTCTTTTTCTCTTACGTGAAACAATTTTGGTCCAGTTATTTAGGTCGTTTACAGAATACGCAATGCCCTCCTCATTTATCGCTTGTTGTTCTCCAATATTTGACACAGACTGTCCATCCTTCACAAAAAAAGAATCCACTTTCTTGCTACTAGTTTGTGCAGTTAGTCGCAAGCTTCTGTCAACGATCTTCTCAATCTTGAGTATTTGCAAGATAGGTTTTACTGGATATAATTCAAATAAATTGGGCTCGTCTCTAGAAGAAGAAATTTCGTCTTTCGTAGGCTGTTTTTTGCCAAAGTCCTTTGATAACAATTCAAAGAGAGAATTTGTGTCGCAGATAGCAATCGATGATCCATTCATAGTTAGTATTCCTTATCTCTCATCACTAAAAAATTCACGCAATCGACTACGGAGCTTGTTCGAACCGATAGTAATGTATTTTATCATTTCCGAAGCAGTGAGGTACGAAGGATTTGCTTCATCTCTATGTACTGGCGGCCGTGTCCTTATACTTTCTCTGTAAATTTGATCGCCAAGTACCAAAATAAATCTACTTCGACTGCTCTCCATGGGGCTGGCGACTTGATGAAATATTCGAAGAAATATTTGATTGATTTGATTATTTAAGGTCCAAAACATTGCAATTACATATTAGTATCGTAAAATGATAAACGCTTTAAGTGGCGTATAACTTTCCTTCTCTCTATTACAAAACGGGGACGAGACAAGCCTACAACAGGCAAGCCTCCCTGCGATAAGGCTCCCCATGGCAGGTCCCCCCAGGGCATTACCTCTCACAAAAACGAGTCCTCACCGGTCATGTCTTCCCACTCGCTTGAGGCTTCCCTGGGCATCCCTCCCCAGAAAAAGACACCTCCCTCCCGGGCAATTCCTGCCGACAGCCAAGCTTAAGAGCCCTCGGGTTCTGGTTATGTTGCGCATGACTTCCCAAGACTTCATGTTGAGGCTATATCGGGCAGGCCTCCCTACAGAGTGGCAGTTTCGTGCATTACTCCCCATAGTGAAAAACGCTAAGTTGCAGCCTGGCAACACCACGCAAGTCTTCCCCAGGGGTGACAATTTCGAAAATTAAACTCCAAAGTGAAAGAACGCTAAGTAGCTGCGTGCCATCATCGGGCAGGCCTTCCCACGGGGTTTCCATTTTGAGCATCATCCCCCAAAGTTAAAAAAAAAACGCTTAGTAGCTGCCCGCCAGCATCATGGAAGTCTTCCCATGGGGTGGCAATTTTTAGCATCACTCCCAAACTCAAAAAATGCTAAGCAGCTGCCTGGCAACATCGGGCAAGTCTTCCCAAGGTGTGGCTGTTTCGGGCGTCACTCCCTAAAGATAAAAAAACGATAAGTAGCAGCTTGGCTATCTCGAAAATGTCTACCCAAGGGGCGGCAATTTTGTGCTTCACTCCGAAAAATTAAAAAACGCTAAGTAGCTGTCTGAAAACTTCGGGCAAGTCCTTCCACGAAGTGACAGTTTCAGGCATCGCTTTTCAAAGTGAAAAACGCTAAGTCACTGTCTGGAAACTTCTGGTAAGTTTTAACAAAGGGTGGCAGTTTCCGGCATCACTCCTTGAAGTGAAAAACGCTATGTAACTTCCTTGCAACATCGGGAAAGTCTTCCCACAATGTGGAAATTCTGTGCATCACTCCCCAAAATTAGAAAATGGCCTGAAAACTTCGGGCAAGTCTTCCCACGGGGTCGCAATTTTGGGCATCACTCTCCAATGTTAAAAAACGCTAAGTACTAATTTCGCCTTGTAAGATCGCCAAATAAGTGATTACGTTTATTAAATATAATTACAACTTTATTCAAGATCTGTGTATAACTTTATAGTAAAGGACTCGAACGAAGACTCGTTGAGAAATGACTACCCAGTAAAAAAAAAGTAATTGGGGCGAATTTCGGCGAATAAACATTTTTTAATTCGCCCGAATTCCGCTTTCTGATTCGTTTAAACGAATTGAGCCAGCGCGAATTGAATGCGTTTTAATTCGTTTTAAGTCGTGGTCAAGGTCATGTCGAAAAAAATTGATAAAAATTGCATGCCTCGAGACTGGAACCAGAGATCCCAAGTGTATAAGCCCAGAGGGCGACCACTGAGCTACGGGACTCATTGATATTTATGTACAACGGATCCTTTATGCCCAGTGCGTTGGCTACAGCTTACGAATTCAATTGAATAGGCCAGCCTTTAACTGCATTCGCGCTGACGAATTCAGGCGAATTGGAGCTTGACTTTAAAGCTCGCGAATTAAAATGAATTGGCTGACACTGAAATTAATTCGTGCTGGCACATTCAAATGAATTAGGTCCCCTAAAAAATGTGCGCCGAATTTGGGCGGATAGCAGATTTGAAGATTAAATTACTTATGTCCGAATTTACAAGAATTCACGACTTGCTCCAATTCGAGATTGTCGCAAAGCGAGATTCACGAAGGCTCCAACAAATTCATCTCAATTCGCCTCAATTAGTTTCTTTTTACTGGGTAGCTGACCCAAACAGGCGGGTTATATAGGACAGTATTGATTAGCACTCCACACTTAAAAAGGGCGTACATAGTTATTAATTCTATCGCTATATAGCCTAAATGCTGTACCCTGACGGACCGGCCAAACGCAAGCATTATGCTACAGCGTAATGGTAAAGTAATGGTAAAGTAATGCT
>CAKNWW010238080.1:0-13451 GCA_932074435.1 Andricus kollari | reverse complement strand
CTCACTGGGAGCAACTGCCATCTAAAAAATTACACCGCCTCCCAGTAGGACCGCGGTAAATCACATTCATGGCCACGTCTCACAACCGTGATATGGGGGGTCACAGGACACGATGAAATCACAACGACAGGCCGGCGAAATCCTCGTGTGTTTTGAGTACACGAAGCGACCCAAGGATGACAGCTTTCTGCATCCATTTCGCAAGTGCCTTGGCATATTTTTGGCACGCGGGTATCGCTTTAAGGTTACGAACCAGTCCTCCTTTTCTTTCTCCTTGGCAGTGATGTTGTATTCGGACGGGGCCGAGAATTCGATCACGAATATAGTTTGTTTCTCGAAATCTTGGAGAACACGGTCAGGCCTCGAGTGTGCAACGGAGACTGCTGTCCGAAAATCGTAGAAGACCCAATCTGTCGAAGAAGATGCTTGTATCTGCTTCGGAGAGACACCTTTACTGATCTTACGTCCTGAATGCGGCTTTGAGGCACGCCCTGGTATGTATAGGTCTCTCGAGTGTTAAGATGTCTAATAAGACTTATATCCACGAGCTCAGGGTCCTCGGGAACGCCAACAATCTTTTCCTTTCTTCAGATGAATTTCGGCACATTTATCCAACCCAAAGTCCATCCCAATCTCTCATGTTTACTTCGTGACGATATTTATGGCAGTTTGAAGTTTGCCTTTACCAGAGGCATAGAGCTTCAGGTCATCCATATAAAACACATGAGTGACCTTATATGCGGGCTGGTGAGTGTCGCCACAGAGGTATCCATCGTAGGTTTAAGCCTTCGATTTGAATCAGCCAAACTCTCGCAGCACCATAGACTGAGCAATTGATGGTCCAGAGTTTGGATTCTTGCGAGATTTCTCCACGAAGGGAGGCATCCATTTCAGCCAGATCTTGGGGCCTAAGAGGAACTTGCATGTTAATGTTCCTCCTTGTCCTGAAATCTTGATCATTTCTCAGAAGGTGCCTGCTTCCGCGGCTGGTCATAATGTCGCTTCCTCATCTTCGGCTTCAGCTTGATCAACCAGCGGTTGGGGAAGCGCTTCGCATACATATCCATTTTTTCAGAGGTAGGCACGTTGATTTCGCAACGATTGAATCGAAACGTGCTGAAGCTCTGGGTGTTTTTGGCACCACAGAGTATGCATACGCGCCATAAAGCCTCAGTGAACAGGGATAATGCTGGCATCGTAGCAGTCTAGCAAGTCATCCTTGAGTTGATTCGTCCTCTCAATGTCGGCGCTTTGCCGGCTCGTCGTCGTGTTTCCATCTAAATTATTTTCAGCACCCCGAACTCTAGGATTATCGGCATTGTTCGCCGACCCATTGTCGGGTGCTCTGCGCGTTCTATCGTATTGAACCGCATTTACAACTTTTTGGTGTTTTGGTGGTGTCATTGTTGTTCCCACGAGCAGCTAGGGAAAGGTTCCGTCCATCCTTGTAGAGCCCCGCATGCAAGGATAAGGCTGGTGATAAGACACCTCACGCAGGTGCTATTCAGCTTTCGGCACGGTTGTTACGCCTCCGCTTAGGGGTTACTCCTTCGGGACTATATATATACCTGTCTTTCACCCAGGAGGCTCGAGTTCGATTCCCTGTACTTGAACCATTCGGATTCGGTTTCGATTCCTCTGGAGTCACACCGAAGGGCCTATGACAAAGCCGCCGAATGCGTCCTCGGGTTGCGAATAGAGGGCCCCTGTAATAAGGTTGTAATAAGGTTGTAATAAGGCTGAATATGGTTGCACTAATTAATAAGCAGTCGCGGACAATTGTGCAGGGGTGGTCCCGAACGAATTAACCCCCAAGCGGATGCGTGAAAACCGTGCTGAACGCTGAATAGCACCTGGGTAAGGTGTCTAACGGTGGCTCTGGGATACTGAGCGACCTCTCAGAGTATGCAGCCTTATCCCTGCATGCAAGGATGGACGACCCTCTTTTCCTGGATTCTCGTGGGAACAACAATAATAACACCAAACATAGTTGTAGCAAGTGCGGTTTAAAACAATAGAACGCGCAGGTCTCCCAACAATTGGTCGGACAACAATGCAGATTACCCTAGAGTTGTGGCAGACAATCAAGACGGAGTCAGTGCGATGGACCGGTGGAATCTCGGGACTTTTAGGTGGACGGATCGACTCTATGACGACCTGCTAGTATGCTACGATACCAGTATGGCCCCTGAACGAGAAGGTTACGGAGCGCCTACTCTACCGCAGCCAAAACAAGCCGGCAACAGAGACAGAGAGGCGACACTGAAACCAACCGCGAGCAGGCATCCAATAGAGGAAAAGCGATGCTTCAGGACCCGGAGAAACATTGCATCCAGGTTTCTCTCATGCTCAAAGATCTGGCTGAAGAATCTGACCTTTGGTCTATCAATTGTGGCGTGTATAATGCAGCGAGAGCATTAGCGGATGCAAACCGTAAAACAAAACGAACGGCTGATCATAAGATCAAAAGACGAATGCATAAACTCACCACGATGATAGGCTGGGCGAGATAGTACGCGTCCCGCATTCAGTGTGTGATTGACTACATAACATCAGGCAAAAATTTCACCGACAAAGTTCGACAGTTCGCGCGCGAACTGCGGATCCGTTATCACACACTTAGCAGAAGCGCTACACGACATCTTGGCGATGGAGAGACCTATACATTCCTGGGCGTTCTACATAGCCGCATTCAGGACTTGAGATCTATAAAGGATAGTCTCCCAAACAAATACAAACGTCTCTTGCGACAGATTTGGTATTCCGAACTGTCGGCGAGGAACAAAGTATCTGCAACGAACGTGCTTGCCGTCCCGGTTGTATTCCATTCATTTGTAGTGGTTCCATGGACAAAGAACGACCCAGCTAACCTGTTTCCATCCTGAAAGGTTCCTGAATGCTCACCTGTTATGCGAGGAATTGTTACTCGTATGTCAGTTTGCTAGCAGGTAACGGTATAATCGCCGTACTTTACTAGGGAGGCTTGTTTGCAACCGTTCCCTGCCAGACTAGTAACATGGTGTAATGGCCACCAGCGCTGAAATCGAATTTCTTCTCCTGTAGAATTTTCAGCTTGGCTGCCATTGGTTGTTAGAGTTTATCCTTCCGTTGGTTTGGTTTGATTAAAATCAAAAGCCGCGAAAAGGGGTTGCAACACAATAACTACACATGATTTATAGAAAACTCGATGTTTATTTAAGTATGAATTATTTTAATTTGTCATTTATTCACAATAGTTTCAATTTAAGACTATTTCATTCAATAATATTTAAATTCACATTCTTAAAGAAAAGTCACAATTATTGTTTATTCAAATAACATTAGATAAATTATTCATACGTCAGTTCTCGATTTGAAGCTACTACCAGCTCAGACGAATTTATTATTAAAAAGTAACTCAAAATCTTTGCATCGGAAATATTCTAAGTCCGAACTCAGATTAATTCAAAAGTTTTCTAAGTCCACAATCTTTGGCAAAGTGTCGCAGGTTTTTTATTTGAAGCTGGTAGAGAAATCGGCGGAGAACTGAACTTTTTCTCTCGGGGAAAAACAGACAGACCCTCGGCAAGAGCGAAGATCATGGTGGGAGCTACCCCACGCATTTTACTCTATCCAGTCAAAATTCAAGATAGAAAAATCGTCGTCATCTTTAACCAATAGCAAAATAGGTTCAAGTATGAAATTCACGCCTCCACGGTATCGCGAGTCCAAACTTGTCTCCAGCAAGTTCCAACGCGCGACCCGCGAATCGTCCCAAAATCCCATACTTCATTAAAACCATGACAGGTTTATGAGCATCAAACTCGCGCTTTCAAAGGTTCCCGCCGCGACAACGCGGCGCCGACACCCTTTGAACTCTAGCGGCTTTCAGGTTTCGCTCTCTACTGTCTAAATACAATCTAGATCACACATTCCTTAATCCTAATACACTCAAACCTCCTCTAGTTTGCCGACTAATATCTGCAGATAAGTAATACGCATTTCTTATATTATAATTCCTGTTAATCATTTATTGAGAGTAGGAAGATAATAATTCCTCTTAAAATACGAATAACTCCTCAAGAATGATTAAATCATGGTTGAAATTCCTTAAATTAATTAAGTTTCAATGAAATCATTAAAATTATCGAACCCTTAGTAGCTGGTGTTCGTCCCCTTTAAATATTCATTCGCGCCAAGATTTGAAACGTCGGCCATGTTTATTTGGCGCTCTAAACGCCATCTATCATATGTTAGTACGCAAATCAGCATATACCATTACACATGGTGATAACAGTGGGCAGCGATCTTACTGGACAAAAACGTCGTGCGCATGCGCAAGGAATAGGCACTCATTGGCTCTGTGATATCCCGCACAATTTAAAAGTGCTAACTTTAATAGCTTGAGCCTTAATTTTGGAATAATTTTTTTTTATTTTTGCTTTTAGCGCATACGTTTCTTAAATAATAATTAACGATAAAATTGTCAAAATTACACATAAAAATTACTACAAGCAGTGTATAACTAATTTATTTTGAAAGATTTAAGGGGCGAACATTTTTAACTAAATAGTCAAGAAAACAACAAAATATTGTAAAAAACTTAATTTGTATTTCATAAATTTAATTTTTAAGCAATTTCACGTCAAATCATCTGAAGAATTGTATTTATTGTTAGTAATTTCTATTAAGCGTTGATACGAAAACCCTAAAAAAATGTTCGAAAAATTTAAAAACTTAGGACATATTAAAAAAGAAATTTTTTGTTCTTTTTTTTTAATTCTTAACTTAAATAATTGTAATGCTATTTCGATGTACTTTTTAAAAGTATTCACAATCAGACGCAGTTTTAAAGAAATATTTGTTGAGCAAAATTCAAAAACTTTTTGTATTTTTCAAAAATAAAATTTAAAACTAAATTTACAAAAATCTATTTTTAATTTTTTTAATTTTTTTGTGAATAGCTTACAATGTGCTACAAAAGCCCCTTGAATATAAAAATGGGATCTCCCTTAGTTTACCAGAAATAATTAAAAACGTAGAGTTGAGACTCACGGATGCTGGGCACGCCATATCATGGCGTACGTTCTTAAATATTTGTCAAAATCTAAGACAGGCCCTATTTTTATATTCACAGTTTTTCTAGAGGAGATTGTAAGCTATGTATAAAAAAATTAAAGATAATCAAAAATGGATTTTTTCAAAACTTAAGTTTAAAAATTTTGGACTTCCGGTTCGACGTGGATACAAGGTAGACGTGTGCGAGCTGCCAGTGTGAGTTTTTTGAGGTTTTGGTTGGGAAAAGTGAGAAGAAAGGTGAATGGAAGTTTTGAGAAGGTATATTAAGGTGACTGGGCTCAGTGGAAGTGAGTGGGTGAAGGGAGAAGGACTAGAGAATTAATAAAGTGATCGAGAAGAAGTAGCACGCCGTGAGTGTGAGGTTAGGGTCGAACCGGAAGGACGCTGAAAACAGAAGAATAGTGCTAGCACTAGTGACACCTGGTGGAGAGTGGGGTAAGAGAAGAAAGGAGTTTGACTCGAGCAGTGGTGACGAGGGAGAACAAAGAGTTTTTGAAAGATCAGCTGGGCTGTGCGAGAGTCGAACGAAGAGTAAGAGTGTGGCAGAAGAAGTGCTAGCACACGAACAAAGCGAGATGGGAGATGAAAAAAAGGAGAAGAAGCAGAAGAGGAAAAAGGAGGAAGCGAGAAAAGAGGCGTGGAAGCATGCGGTGGACATGCTGGAAGTGCGGCAGGACAAGTTTGTAACAGACCTGAAACTTGAATGGGAGATTGAAAGAGCACACATGAGAGGAGAAAGAGAGATAGACAGGAGAAATTTTGAGGGAACGTTGAGTCAGTTAGTGGATAAGCTCGAAATGCTTAGCGCAAGGATGGAGAGACTGCAGGAAGGAAAGGAAGAGAGAGAAATGAAAGAGATTGGATGCCAGACGGAGGAGAAAGAGAGAACATGTAGGGAGATGCCAAGGAAGCTAAAGCAAGAAGAGTGGGAGAGAGAAAAGGAAGAGAGAGCGCAGAGGAAGTGAAATCTCAGGGTGCTTGGCGTAAGCAAGGAGGACAACGAGGTGACGAACGTGGTAGGGGTCTTGGCCGCGCACACGAAGGTGGTGGCGAAAATAGAGAGCTCGAGAAAAATGGACGGTGGGATGCTCCTTACTTTAAAGTCATGGGAGAACAAAAGGGACCTGCTCAATGTAAAAGGTAGACTGAAGGGCACATGATTCTGGATGGAGAAAGATCTGACGGAAAGGGAAGAGGAGATTCAAGAATGGTTGAGAAGGGAGAAGCGGAGGATGGAACTGGCAGGGAACGATGTTGAACTTAGGTTCATGAGAGCGAAAGTAGGAGAGACGATCTGGCATTGGAGCGATATGGAAGGAGAGATGGTGGTAGCAAGAACGGTGACAATGGCTAAGAAGAAGGACGAGGAGCAGGAAACTAAGAAGAGGATTAAAGAGTAACATGGAGGGGGGGGGCAAAGAATATGTACGGGAGTGAAAATCAGAGTGAAGGTGTAAAGGTTTCAAGGTGTACGTGGGATGAGAAAAGGGGGTGCTGGGGCGCCAGGTGTGGGAGTGGCAGTGTTCCTCGGAATTTCGATTTGTGATGTGCTAAACAGGACATAAATGTGTAAGGTATAGTAGATTAACTTGGTGGAAAAATGAGGGTTGAGAATCAGAGTAGGGTAAAAGGGTGCTGGGGCACTATGTTTCAGAGAGGTAGAGAGAAGGACATGTATAGAGATGATAATAAGTACAGAGAGAGGGAGAACAGAGATAGGGCTTCCGTTTGGTCTTTCCATTTAATGTTAATGTAAGTAGGGTTAAGATAGAGTAAAAACTTTGAATGTAAGGAGAGGAGGTAGTCATGTAAAGATGTGTTTGAAGACTCTCAAACCCGTAAAAGGGAGAGAGTATAATAAACTACATACGAGTTAAAAAATTTGTTTTTTAAGAATCCAAAAAGTTTCTGAATTTTTTAAAATTATTTCTTTAAAACTGAGTCGAATTGTGAATGATAAAGAAAAATAATCTCAATATTACGAAAATCACCAAAGTTATGAAAAAAGGTTTTTCTGTCAAAGCTAAAGAGAAATGACTAACAATAGATGAAATTCTTAAGATGATTTGACAGGGAATTGCTCTTTTACATTATTGAACTATTTTAGAATTTGTAAGCATTCCCTTCATCTTTGACTTATTTCTTTGTAGAAAATGTCATTAATACTTAAAACAAAATTTTAAACACCACTTAACACCATAAAAGACTTAAAACTGTTTTCTTTTCGATGTGCTCCAGAAGAAACTTTTAAATGAAGGTTTCTACTTCGCCCTCCGATGTTTCAGTAGATGATGTGCATATGATTTCTGTAAAAAATATAATTTTTTTAAATATCCATTATAAAATACCAATTTTAACGGAATGTGAATAGAGAATATTTGAAAAATGCTGCATTGTAATAAAATCATTTATAGCTAACAATATTTTGAACTTCTGAGGGCTTTCTACTGATAGTAGTAAAACAATAAATTCAAAAATGGACAAATTTATATGGAATAAAAAACGGGCTCTTCAAGTTACTTTTTAAAGCTGATTTAAAAAAATGAAAAGTAAAAGCAGATAGGCGGTAGGTTTAAAAAATTTTCACTCGTTTTATTCATTTTTAAATTTTTCCTAATTTTTTTAAAGAGTTTGATTTTAAATTTACAAGTACTTTCTACTACAAAAAAACTTGACGAAGTCAAAAGAATCAAAAATAGGTTTAGAAGATTTCATAAATGGTAATTTTTAAGCTAATTTATTTTGTATTATAACTTTATAAATCTTAACTTTATAATAAATTCTTTAGAGTTGCAAAAAATTTTTTCTACTTTCTTTTCATCTGTAGAAAATCCTGACATGTTCAGAAAAATTCCAAAGCCATTAGATTAAAATCAGTCTGAAATATAATTCATTATTGCACATTCGAAATAATTACTTTTGGTATTTCAAAACGCCAATATTTGATGGACAATGATTGACAAAAGGGGCTTAAATATTCTCCGAAAATTAAAAGAAGTATTTTTTTTACTTTTCAAAATTCGAACACAGTTTAACTCCTTGACTGCATTTTTCTTTGTGTTACTGCGACCTGCCCAGGTGCAAGAGTCCGCGCATTGCTTTGTGAAAAGTTTCGCTAAAGCACGGTTGGTGAACTCCTTTGCAGTTTTTCCACCAACGTTTCTGATGATCGATTTCTGTACCAATAAAATAGTATTTAAGTTACTTCGTGAGTGAGAAAATAAACTTCAGTGATGAATACAAAGAACAACTAACAGGTAAGTACATTTCTAGCATTCAAAAAGTAGTTCTATTTTTGTAGTACAGAGGTAACAACAATTCTCATATGATAAAAAATTTATAATTTTTAGAAAATGAGCGAAATAAAATAATATTTGAAAAATAGTATTTGGTACTTATAAGTTGTTGAACCACTAAATCATCAGTGGTTAAGAGGCGGTCGAATTCAAGCATAGTGTCGTCGGTTTTGAAAGGCAAAAAGCGTTTGACTTCACCATGAACATCTTTTTGAAGATGAAAGGATTTTTCGAATCTCGTTAGCCGCCCGCTGATGCTCTTTAGAAGCATACAATTTTCCATGAGAATGTTTTCTAATCTTTTCTTCGAATCTAGATGAATAAAATGAAAATTGATCTATAATAAAATTACATTTAATTATAATCAGCAAAATAATCCTTATAGTAATCAGTAATTACCATTCAAGACGGTACCCGGAAACGATATTTCAGAATCTGAACAAATTTTACATATAGAAAAAAATTTAATGAAATTCTTTTCATAAATTATTATATCCCACTAAAATCATCTGCGATGCAAAAAATCTACCTAGTGCATAAGGTAAATGTCCCAGTAATCGTGATGGTCCCAGTAATCGTGAAACTTGGTTTTAGCTTGAATATATTGATAAAAAAATGTGTAAAAGTAACATTTATTGATAAAGCCCACTTATTTTTAGCATTTTACAATAGCAAACAGAAGTTATATTCATTCAAATTAAATAAAAAGCAAGAAAATTGGCATCACGATTACTGGGGCTAAGGTCACGATTACTGGGACGTTTACCTTAGTACAACTATATAAATTTGTGAAATCAATTTTGAGCAAGTAATTTGGGAAAAAATGTTGATAATAAAATTATATAAAAAAATATACCCGTTGCGCGCGCGGCTCGCAACTTTAAGCGCGCCTAGGGCGCGCGACTGTTGATTCTCGCGCTTCGCGCTCGATAATGTATTTACCTCGCGCTACGCGCTCGGTCTTTGTATTTTCCACACATTTGTGCACAGACCTTTTAAAATTAAAGGTCAAAGCGTTAATAACTGTAATTTGATGACTGTGAATTCTCTTCTGTTAAAGCTCCTTTGGCTTTACCGAACACATTCTTATCACGCATCTCGTGCTTCGCACTCGATTTTGTCAAAGATGAGAACTTTTCTACATTATGTTCAAAACTATTATATCTAATGTATATTATATTTACTTCCGTACCTCGATCTGGTACTGCCCAGGTGCGAAATTTGGTCGGATGCCAGAGATTGACCATAGGCCCAAAGTCGGCCCAAAGTCGGCCCTACTTTGGTAACCGATCTGCGGTAACCAGAGTTGGACCGACTAAGGTGTTTTCAAGCTGCCATGGTCTCACCGACGTTGGCAACCGACGTCGGCGGTGGGCCGTTGGACAAACGCTGGTTCATGGTTTCAAAAAGACCGAGGAAGTGCTTGTACATGTCATCATAATGTACCCGACGTCGTAGTACACGATAAAATTGTTAAGTTCCCTCGATAAAAATGTTAAATGCTTATTAAAAATCACATTTTATATCATGATCAAAAGTTTTAAAATAGCCTAAAACGCGAAAAACCCCAAATATTACACGAAGAAAAATTATTTAAAGTGGGCGCCAGAAAAAAAATTTTGAAAAAAATGTTTGAAAACAAATTGTTTACAAAAAATTTTTGATTAGAAATTTTTGAGAAAAAAATGTTAGAAAAAAAATTGAAGAAAAATTGTTGAAAAAAAATGTAAGGGTTTCAGCCCGGGGCTACGAAACCTTAACAATTTTAATGGGTTTAAATTATTTATTTAAAAGTTATTTTACTTATATTCACGTTAACAATTAATTTATTTTACATCTACATGATGTCGCATAATAATAAAAAAATGATTGAGAAAAAAGTGTTTAAAAAATGTTGAATTTCAACTGCTTTGCGCTGTGGCTTATGAGGATGGTTTTTCATTCACTTTCCATTCTGTAGGTATAGAGAAATGGGTAGCGATATAAATTTTATTTGGAATATAATGTTTAAAAATGTAATATATGTATTCATCCTAAGCAGGACCATTATCATTTATAGTCAAAATACTCGCAATCAATTATTATTAATTTTTTGAATACCTTGAACCTTCAAAAATCAAAGTCGGCCCCACATTGTTATCCAAGGTTGGGCCGACATCAACTTAATACATGGCCCATATATGGAACCAAATGTCGGGCCGACGTTAAGAAGTCAAAGGAGGTTGACCGTTATCATTTAGCTGGTTGGCCCGACCAGTGGCGCACAAAGTTGAACCGACCGTCCGACGGTTGGCCGGACCGTGGGCCGACGGTCGATTCGCACCTCGGTGCTTATTGAGATATTGCAAAATAATGTACAATTTTTATTTTTGATGATGACATTAATATTTTCTCCTTACTTAGAACTAATTTTTATTCTCAGCTATCCTGAAAATGCGCCCAGTTTGAGCGCGCAAATCAAAAACTTTGATTCAAACCCCCCATAAACTACAATTATTAAGTGAAATTAAACATGTTTTTTCAATTTGACTTTGAAGAGGGTTCTCAAAGCACCTACGGCCTTGACGATTAAATTCTCATTGCGATACTCGCTCTTCGTGCTCAACAACTAGGTAATGCAGATGATTGCTTTTGAAAAAATAAAACCATCTAAGAAAATGAAACCGAAAATTTTGTTCCCAAATTTGAAAATGCTCTTACTTTTTGAATTTTGATCGAATCGAAAAATTGTATGAGGATAGTCTCGAAATATATTTCATATCTAGTAAAAATTTTGATTGAAATTTTTAAATCTATCATAAATTTTTATTTTTTATTTTGTAAATGTTGAAAATGTTGAAAAGTATGTAACTTTTTGAATTTTCATCGAAATAAAAAATTTCATTACGATAATTTTCAAGACTCTCTCCCATCTAAAAGAAACTTGGACAAAAATTTCTGAAACTTCAAAAATTTTTCTTTTTAAATTTTGAAAAAGTAAGCCTTTGATAAACTTTTCAAGGGTCCCAAACCCTTGAAAAGTTTATCAAAGGCTGACTCGATTCGACAAATCCTTCAAAAGTTAGCGTGGCTTTAACATTCAGTAACCATACATACAGACATACAGGCAGACATACAGACAGACACCGACAAAATTTTATGATTTTCGGAACCTGTGAGTGCCGAAACGTAAAGATCCGTTAAAATCAAGAGATCGAAAATTTGGACGATCACATTACACACTCATGAATGAGAATGTAAAAAATTTTTTCTATGAAGTGTCCTAGAGAAATTTGTAAGTGATTTTTAAGAAGGCATGTAAGGCATTATACAACTTGGCGGGATTATATTGCCATCAATCTCCCATGCCCAGAAATTTTGTATTAAAATAATTTTGCTTATAATATTCAATTCTGCCAAGTTTTACAATTTCTTAAATGGCTTCTTAAAATTCACTTGAAAATGTCTATAGGGCACTTTCATACAAAAATTTCTTTACATATTTTATCATGAAAATTTGTTTCTAAATTACTTGGCCAAGTTTGATTTCACAAATTCATAAAGTTGCATTTGGCATATTTGTTGCATCGCAGATGTTTTTAGTGTAGTTTTATGTATTTTTTGCTAAGAAATAATTCTATCAATTCAATTGATTTATTTTTTCAATTTTCAATTTAAAATGGAAAGAGTGCTAGGTTCACTGAAGTTCACTGATAATTTATTTTCTATAAGATTTTATACGAATATATTTTATTTCCTTGAATAAAAAATGCATTATTGTTGAATGAACGTCCAAAAATACGTGAGGTCCAAAATACAGGATTACGAGTATTCCAGCACGGCGTTCCTGAATGGGAGTTAAATAAAATTTTCATGAAAGTCTCAGATCTTTGCAGGATCTTTAAGTAGAACATAAACAGGGATGTTTTGGACAAAAATGGAAATATTTCGTCGAGCTCTGCCAAAATAAAACTGGTTTAAAGATTTTTTTATACCTTTTTTCACTAATTTCGAAACTAAAGCGGCTTTCAAATACTTTTTTCCAAAGTTACGTATCAGCGAATCTCTACATTAATTTTTTGGGTCAAAGCACTTGAATTAAACAAAATTTTCCCGCTTATCCGAAGTCGCTATTTAATTTCAAGACAGCTACATAATTTTTTTAAGGTCAAAAAATTATCTGGTTTTACGCAATTTTCAAAAAATTCTTACAATTTTTTAAAACAAGCTAACGAAACCAGATAAACGGAAAATTTTGCTTTGAATCAAGTACTTTTGGCGAAAAAAACAAGTCCATTGACTGCACATTTTTTTCTAATTTAAATTTAATTAATACAGTCGCTATACGAAAATGTCGTTTTACCTGTCTTCTTTTCGGACTCTTTTTGAACGACTGCAGCTTAATTTTCGTAAACTTTTTTTTTGTTTGTACTCTTTCTCGTAAGAATTTTTCGACTTGAAAACACTGAAAATTCTCGCATTTAGTTATAATGGAAATCATCTCTCCTGATCAAAAAAAAAAGAAAAAGAAAGGATAAACATAAATGATCAAAAACCAGTGATGTGCTTGTCTTTGCGTGAAGACGAGGCCACTCTTGCTAATCAATTTTAACCTTGTAATTGTCCATTGAGCCACCACCTTAGTCCTGCTGCAGCTAAGGTGCAATTTGACTGCTTATTAACGCTGCCGCGCACATGTAAACAATAAAAAAATCGTATTCAAAACACTCGCCTCGCTGCATGCAGTCGCTGTTCAGTATATCGATTGATCATCATAGAGTTTGCTTCGTGTATTTTATCAATAATTTATGAACAGACGAGTGTAAAAGTATTTTTTTTTTTTTTTAATGGGTTTGAATCGTGCAAGAGCACACGATGAAAGTCGTGAAATAATATGCTGTTTTTGCTTCGGAAAAGGAAAAATGGACAAAATTAGTAAAGACTTTGAAACACAAAAAAAAAAGGCTTAGTATCAAGTTATAAATCAAGTAACGATTGTTTATCACGTGTGATATGTAATAAGTGCAAGATGAATATGTACCGATGTGACAAAGTTCAAAAAGCAAACAGAGCTTGTAGTGGTATTGAACTGTGTAATTGTTATTTGTGCACGAAAAA
>CAKNWW010238076.1:0-13034 GCA_932074435.1 Andricus kollari | reverse complement strand
ACTTTCAAAAATTCGATTCATAACGATTTTTTCATTTTTTTTTTAATTTTCAATGCAATATCGTAAAATTGTGCGATTTTCAGTTGAAGATTTAAAAAAATGAATCATACAAAATTGAAAAATATTTAATTGGAGGATTTCAAGTATGAATGATAATTCTAAATGAAGTGTAAAAATGAAACGATTTGAAATTGAAAAATTCAAAATTGTGTTCTTCAAAGTGAAAGTAAATCAAAATAGAACTATCTAAAATTGATAGCTCAGTCATTGCGTAACTTCTTTAATTTTTAATGGTTACAATTTCAGAATTCTGAATATTTACGTTAAATGCTGAATTTTTCATTCTCCCCAACATATGTTTTAATTTTGCAATTAAAATTGAAATTGTTTAATTTTGAAAAGCATAATCAACAATTTAACATTTTTTTATTTTGATACGATTTAAACTTACTTAAGATAATTGAAATTTAGAAGGGTTTGAGTAGAAAAAAAGTTTTATTATCACAATTATTGGCAATTACAATTTTGATCAGTCAGTTTTCAGTTGATAAGTATTAATAAAGTTTGAATTAGTTTAATTTTGAACGTCATTCAGTAGAATTTTTTGCATTTTTAATGTTTCCCATTTAAAATTACTTTATCTGAAATAGGCAGAATAAGCGCTCTTTTCCTGCCCACGGAGCGGCAGTAAAATCGTATTTTATTGT
Source organism: Andricus kollari (assembly GCA_932074435.1). NCBI lineage: Eukaryota > Metazoa > Arthropoda > Insecta > Hymenoptera > Cynipidae > Andricus > Andricus kollari. The sequence continues at coordinate 12,327 of CAKNWW010238076.1, read as the reverse complement.
ACCCGACGAGCGGCACGTAAATTGACAGCAAGGAAGAAGAAGTGAGTGAGAAGTGAAAGAAAAATAAAAGAAAATAGTTGAAAGAACTCATTTTAAAACTACGTTCAACTACTATGTGGATTTAGGACTTATAACGTCATCCCACGCGCGTGCCTACCCGGCACAATCAAGCGCCATTTTACTTCCACTCCTTGGACAGATAGATTCGCGCTTATTCTGCCTATTTCAGATAAAGTATCGTATGCACTTCAAAAAAGAGTCATTTCGTGCGTCTTTATTCACATCTTTCGAAACACGCCATTTTTGCATTCAGTCCATAAACATGAAACACGCCGTTTTCATGATTTTGTTGTGAAAAATATATTGTATTCTCCTTCTTCGTTACAATATTTTTTTGATCCAATAACAATTTTTTTGTAGTATACGAAGCCCCTTTTGTAGGGGTGTATCGCCTACTTTGATTAATTGTTTCACTTAAAGCCACGGTTTTTTCAATGTCTTATTTTCCGGAATTTTTGACTAAAGGAGAAGATTGAGCTTTTACTTCAGGTTAATGCGGTATCATAAAATTTACATTACGATATTTTGCTGGGATAGCTTTCTTCTCTACATCCTCCTTATTGAAATCTGGGCCCATTACATAGTGCCGGTTATGATTTTCTTTATCCACCAGGATAGGTTGGTGAAAACTATTAAATACCTCTATTTTTCCAACGGCTCTTATATTCATTCTAAATATTCTGAGTACTGACAATTTTCTTAATAGCTGATAAGACATTTGCGCACTTCATTCCGGAGAACTGGCTGGACCATCCGGGACAATCTTTTCGGTGAACCTAATTGTGTGAGAAACAATAGAATTAGATGAATTTTCATACTTTAAAAATATGTTTATTATCTAATATAAAGATGAGCAATAAGTGTTATTTCGATTTTTATTATCCTTTATAGATGATTAAGTCGGTTTATTCGCTAACACAGATCACATTTTAGGAAATGATATGAATTTAAGCGCCGTAAACTATTGATCCATTATTTTTTTCACTATCTGTCACGGTCGTCGACCAATTACAAATTCAAATATGAAAGAAGCGTTTTACATAGTTGGTTATGAGTGTGAGTTAATATCGCTAATTCGGATATGAGATACAAGTGTTCATTCGATAGTCATAACTCATGCTAAGCATTACATAAATTTTTATGACGCCACGTTCCTCGTACTTTGAGAGGATCGAAGAGTTATATGTATGATTTGTAACGTGTGTTTTTCGTTGTGATATAAATGATAAGCTTCCTTTTCGTCATTTTGCGAATCTTAATTACATCATGGCGTCGTTCTTTTTCAATCATTCTTTGGATTGTAAGATCATCAATATCTTATGAGATAAATGGCTAGTTGATTCATACCATCTCTTATCTGGAAGTTGGAACATCCAGTTAATGATAAGAGGTCCACAAACATCTATCTCTGTTGGAAGCGCGCCTCTTCATTATAACCTGATGCCACGATATCGCCCGGTTTTAACTACAAGCTACTCAATATTTCTTGTCGTCTGATACTCTCGATCTAACTACTTTGTTTTATGTTTTAACATATATTTATTTATTGCTGTCGATTTTCATCTCATCTATATGCCTAATGTCAATTATCGCTTTTATCATCTGATTTTAATTACTCGTTTCGTCCTATTTATTGCTTTGTTATTATTTGACATTTGCGTGCGTCTCTTTGCGTCATCATTTTTCCTATACATTTTGCTTTCACGATTTTCGACAAACTTCTCAATATTTTAAACTTATCGATTTTACTTTTGTATTTTCTTAGTGCTCAAATTATACAGTATTCAGATGTAAAATTTGGCATATTTACTGATCAAATTTGAGCATTTCCTTACTAAACCTTTCTTGACCGAAGTATATTATTGTTCGCAAATCATTTCTTTCTTGTAAATTTGAAAGAATATTTAGAGATTTATTATTTCTATATTATTCATTTGACCGAAATATTTTTTTTAACGTGACAAAGGCATACAGTTTGTTACAAAACGGGCACATTCTTATAAAAAGATCGACAATATCTTCCATTTTAAATTTCGACTGCTCCATGCAATATAGAATGCTTGGCCAATATTGGCTGGGCGCTGAGCGTAGACACACTAAGCTTGGTTCAACATTGTGCCAATGATGAGTTTTAGCAATTTACCACTGGACTCTAACGTGCGATTGTTAATGCGAACTTACGTGAATATAATTTCTCAACGAAATCCACTCAAATTTTTAAACTCTACGAAATAAATTATTCTTTGATATAACTACTTCACTCAACATTCAACATTCAACTTTTATTTCCAACTCAAAAAACTTGATAAAATCCTTAAATTTCATGCAATGTAGTTTAAAATTTAAATATTAAATATTTCAGAACAATTTTACTAATAAATCCTTCACAATTGCAAATTTTCATATTGAAAGCCTTGATCGTCCGTAAATTTAATAATTTTTGATTTAATTATTCTCCAGAATATTTGAATCTGAGCCTCCACAATAAATACAAAATCAATGAAAAACTAAGAATCTAATTTGTCTCATTTTGTTCTCAAAAACGAGAAGACATTGAAAATTGAATTTTTTTATCTTAATTAACTTTAAAAAATAACAATTTTGAACTGAAAGCTTGAAATTGTGCAATTTTAAAAATTGGAATCATTTCGATCTTGTTTAGTATTATGTTTTATATTTTTTCTTTTCAATGTAAGCTGAATGTCCCAGTAATCGAACCGGTCCTAGTAATCGGGAAACTTAGTCATAATTTCAAGAACTCGTTAAAAAAATATGCTAAACATAACATTTAATAATAAAACCCACACCTTTTTAGCATTTTATAATAGCAAATAGCATTAGAAATCAGATTTTTCACCTCCTCATCACTTATGATGCCCCCCACTAGAAAATTAATAAACATAATTACACTTAATTCAGCACATCAAGTTTCTTGAACTTGCGTTTCGGAACTTGTGTTTGAAATATAAAGTCTAATATGTTCTTAAGACTTTCGGTACAAGTTTGTAAATAGTGTTGAAAAAAATTTTATTGATGTAGGTTTTTTATTGGTTGTTTACAAATTTATAAAAGTTATTAAATTTCCACAGTAATAGCTTCAATTAAAAACATGAAATTCAAATATTATAGATAAGCTATATTTTAATAGTAACTTTTTTCACTTGAGACTTCGTTTGCCAGATTCCCTGCATTTTTTCGATGGAGAAGAAGAAGAATTCCATTTATGATCATGTGGTAGAACTTTTACTTCAGGTTCCTGTGGTACTGAAAGATTTACTATACGAGAATCACGTGGCATAGGTTGACCGATCTGAAACTTCTTCTGAGCTTCCAGAAATCTTTCTTCATCTAGTTCAAATTGAAAGTGATAATCTGATGCATACGCCAAAACATATTTGCGTTCACTACTAAATACTGGAGCAAGCAAACCATTGTTGTATCTTCCAATGATTGAACCCTGCTGTTCTATAAGAGGAATACCTCGCCTGACTGGATAATATGTACCATTTTCCTCGTAAAAAAGACCTTTTGAGTCGTAATGAATTTTCGTGCCAGTGGATTTTTCGAAATTTCTTCCAGACGTACTGGCTGGACCTATTGGTTTGTAGACCTGATTGGCCAATCTTTTCGGTGAACCTAATTATGTAAAAAAAATAGAAATGGCTGAGTTTTAATACTTGAAAAATATGCCTAGAACGACTAAATAGTAATTCCGATATCATTTCAAATTCACATTATTATATTATAATATGGTCACCGTCATTGGAAAAGATCGAAATAATCTTAAATTTTAAATTTCAACTGCTCCAGTCAATATGGAATCAAGTTCGACTAACTCCATATAAACAATCAAATTTGAGTTTCTCTGTATATAGAATCAATTCTATTTTCTGACGGTTCGCTTTTTGCAATAGTAATAATAATAATAACATATGACAAGCCCCGTCATGGTAAATTATACGGCATCATTCGTAGAGAAGAGCTCTAGATGGGTCTATCCAATATCTTTCTCAAGTCTGCTGGATTGAGATCAGAGAGTGAGGGATTTCTTTTTGCCTGGCAAGACGACGTTATAAACACCTTAGTTTACCGCGAGCGAATAATGAATGTACCTGTAGGCGATACTATCTACCGAGCGCGGAATCTAGAGCCAGAAACACTTGGGCATGTTCTCAGTGGATCCTCAAAATATGCACGTTACGGGTACATCGAGAGACACAATGCGGCTCTCAAAGTGTTATATTACCATCTTAGGCACTTCTATGTTGTTGATCTATTGCCTGTCTTGACATACGCCCAAGGGGAACTCCAGTCCGTTTTAGAGAATGATCAGTGTATGATCTACTGCAATTTATCATTCTCCACCACTCAACGTATCAGCGCCACGAGGCCTGATATTGTCCTCCAAGATCTGAGGACCAAGATCATTTACGTGATTGAATTCTCGGCACCAGCCGATGGTTATATCACGGACAAGGAGGAAGAAAAACGGGCGAAACATCATGCACTTCTTTTTGAGTTGAGCAGGCTGTACCAAGGCTACGTAGTCCATCCTGTAATTCTCATGGTCGGCTGTCTTGGAGGTACGTAAGCTTCATTTCTTAGCCAGCTCAGCAAAATTCCGGCTTGCCAGCGTCAGGCTCATTCCTTCGCGAACCGGATGCAAAAGGCTATTCTTCTGGGATCACTTCATCTGGTCCATGAACACTGTACCTCAAAACATTCTGCAATGATTGCTAACTCTAAAAAAGTATTAAAAGGTGAAACCTTCATCTCCAGCTGCCCCGTCTGCCGCGTAGGGTCATCCGCGGCTAGAGACCTGACTTCAAGAAACAGTGTTGCACGATGTTATCTCATGTAAATTTCCCGCTCTTGCTTACATTCTAGGAGAGAAGGAGCAGAAGTGGATGACGTACACGTTCCACTTTCTTAGGGATTGGTTGCTTTAAAGAACCATGATCGTAGCTTCCGGAGCCTATAACTTCTCATAATAATAAACAAGCAGATCATGCTACAGCACGTAACACAATATTAGAAAGTTCTATACAATAGTCAATATTGCACAGAATTCCAAAATATATAATTGCGTGCTGGAGGATTACCTACTTTGTTTATTTTAGCTCTAAAAGAGAAAATGTCAAAATCGATAAGCAAGAAATTATGGGGAGAATAGCTCTAACCTGATTCTTTCATACGGACACACCTGAAATTGATTCCATATGGTTGTTAGAGTTCGTCGCACTACAGAGTATTTTTCATTCTTTTCAATTTATAATTTCCTAACGAAATTCTCTCAAATTTATAAACTGTACTAAATAAGTTATGTTTTGATAAAAGTACTTTACTGGAATATTATTCGATAAAATTTTGTGATTCGAAGGAAATTGAGAAAATGCCTGGAACTTAAAATGGTCAACTTTTTCGCAAACGCACTTATATTATTATATATTATTATATATTTACCAGTAAAATTAACGAAAACTGCTAATGCAATGATCAGAGGCTCAGTCAGGATCATAATTTTCTCTTCTAAATACAGGTAATTCTTAACTAGCATAACTTTAGTGAATATTCTACCAATCTACGAGAATCCTTATACATACTAGTTGCCACCTCATTCGTCTTTTTACGATACCGTCGTGTTGGTTGACTTATCGTGCGTCAGAGATATAAGATGATATTGAGGAGTGAGCGAACAAAACATGATAAATCCATTTTTTGTGGAAAATAAGTTGCGGAGGTTTTTGGTATTTTCAGGGCCCGAGAAATATGATTATTGGCCACTGATTCACAAGAAAAATTATATTTCATCCAAATCTCGCTTTAAAAATTTGGTATCCCTTAAAATATTGGATAACCAGTTAGATGGTTTCCTTTGTGTGACATGCTAGTGAGACCTTGACGTTATTTGTTTTATCCTGAGTCAGCTCTAACTTGTCGCTAAAACGCAATCTCTGATATTCCCAAAAGTTAATGTTTGCAACTTGACTAATCAATTTTTCCATTTAAAATAATAACATATTCTACGCGCATTTGCGATTACTAGCCTATATATAAATATTTAAAAATACCATTTTTATTTGAATTTACAGATTTTAATATTCCAAGCGTCGCCATGTTATATTTGGCACATTGGTCAGTAAGCTGACCCCACATATATCGAAAATTCTGTGTGTCGTTCAGAATTGAACAACGAACGGCAAGAGAGAGAGGGAGAGAGAAATTATGATGTTGACAACGTCCAGGGTCTCTCTTTTGTATTATTCTTTAAGTTACTTCAAATATCAAGTCGGTCGTGACTAACCTAATATTGTACCATTAAGCACAAATTTTATTTTATGTGACTAATACTCGCTGAAAAATGAAAGGAAATTAAAAATTAGTTAATTATTATTAAACCTGACCCGGTAATTATATTATTACAACTGAACCCCTCATTACTATTTCTTTCGTCCCAACAACAGAGAAAAAAATCCTCTTTTTAGGTGCCTGACAATTCTGCCTAACACTGGACGATACTCGAAATGAGAAGGAAACAGTCTGAAAATGATGAATTTCCTCTAGATTCTTAAAATGAGCCTGCGAATGCTCATTTTTGTTGCAACTGAAAACTACACCGATTTTTGCGTACTTGTAAGAATCGGCGTTTTTCTGCGACTTTAAAACGATGGATTGAAAATGGAATTATTTTTCATTTGAAAATATTCCAAAACATTAAGCATTTCAAAATCAAATTTAAAAACAATTTCGAATCAAAAGACTTGCAATTGTGCAATTTCAAAGATTCGTTTCATAACGATTTTTTCAGTCTTGTTTATTTTCAATGTTCAAATGAAGTGTAAAAATTAAACGATTTGAAATTCAAAAGTTCAAAATTGTGTTTTACAAAGTCGAAGTAGATCAAAATAGAAGTCACTGCATAATTTCTTTAATGTTGAATGGTTACACTTTTAGAGTTCTGAATACTTATGTTGAACGCTGAATTTTTTATTTTTCCTTGTCATAAGTTTTAACTTAGCAATTAAAATTGAAATGCTTGAATTTTGAAGAGCATAATCAACAATTGAAAAGTTTTTTATTTTGAAACGATTTAAACTTACCTAAGATAAATAATTGGAAAGAAGGGTTTGAGTATAAAAAAGTTTTATTACCACAATTTTTGGCAATTACAATTTTGATCAGTCACTTTTCAGACCAACAGTTTTAATGATATTCGGATTAGTTTAATTTTGAACGTTCTGCGGTAGAATTTTTTGCATTTTTATTGTTTCACGTTTAACATTACTTTGAAATTTAAGAATCTTAAATTAGGTTAAAATAAAATTCAAAATCCCATTTAACGTCCGACATTCAAGTCAATGTATAAATTCCTGAAAATAAACCAAAAATCATACGATGAAATTTATACAAACACCACAAAATGCTCCTATTGCAATTCCTGAAAACAAAATAAAAATGTATTTCTTTGGACAAAAATAAAAAAGAGGGAAGAAAAATGAGAAGGCAACTAGTATGATTAATTACATTTAGCAATAGATTTTCATGAGTCTTGACTTTCTCTTATTTCCTGTTCAATCATGTTCATAACGGATTTTCCTTTAGACCCATACTTAGTTCTCTGGTATATAGGATTTTCTTTTATACTCACACTTAGTTCTCAGGTATCCAGGAGGTAGCATCATATTTTCGTTGCTGTTCCCACCTGGTCTAAGTTTTCTTACCTTGATAAGGGTGCTGTGTGAGCACCGACACGTTGCTGAATATTATCCATGCTTTTTTATTGTGAATTCAAAGTAATAAAAATAAAAAAGACGAAAGAAATACGAAAGAGAAGGAAGGGGATTTGGTTGGTTGCCTTCTCATTTTTCTTTCCTCTTTTTTATTTTTGTCCAAAGAAACAAATTTTTATTTTATTTTCAGGAATTGCAATAGGAGCATTTTGTGGTGTTTGTCCAAATTTTATCGTAAGATGCTTAATTTATTTTCAGGAATTTATACATTAACTGTACTTTATCCGAAATAGGCAGATTAAGCGCCCTTTTCCTGCCCGCGGAGCGGCAGTAAAATAGCACTTTATTGTACCCCGACGAGGGGCACGTAAAGTGACAGCAAGAAGAAAGTGTGAAGAAAGAAAGTGTGAGTGAGAAGTGAAAGAAAATTAAAAAGTGAGAAAAATTCATTTTAAAGCTGCGTTCAAATACGAGGTGGATTTAATACTTCTAACGTCGCTTCACGCGCGTGCCTACGCGTTACGATTAAGCGACACGTTACTTCCACTCCTTGGGCAGATAAATTCGCGCTTATTCTGCCTATTCCAGATAAAGTGTCTTTTGCATTTTGTATAGTGAAAATGAGAATGAATTTATGTTGTGATCTATAAAAGTTCATCACTGTTAATGTATAATTATTTTTTAAATACAATAACTTATTTAAAATTTGAGAAGCTTTGACTTTCAAACATTCAATTTAGTTTTTAAGTTAAAATTATCAAATTTTAATCGCTTGAAATTAAACATTATTTAAATTCGAAACTTTTTACTTTTAATTTATTCGGCTTTTAAATGTTTTTAATTACGAATAAAACAATTTCGATTCCTTCAAATGTAAACGTTTTGAAATTGTCGTATTTTCGAAATTTTAATCTGAAATAATTTAGTTCGTTGATTATTTTATTCAGAATGAATAGTTTTATTTCTTGATTAGAAATAATAGAATTTCAACTCCTTCCTCATGAAATTGTACAGATGAAAATTTTTTTGGCTCAAATTTTGCAAGTATGAGAGCTTCTGATTGGAAATGGTTCAACTTGAAATACTTTATACATATATACAATTATTCAATTCTAAAGGCTTTTAGTTATAAATTACGCATATGTGATTCCTCTCCATTTCATTCGTAATATTGATCTTTTTCAAAATTTTACCTATTCTAGAATGGTTGTATTTGGAACGTGGCTATAGGTGTGATTCACCGCGGTTTTACTGGGAGTCGGTGTCATTTTCATAGATAGCAGTAGCTGCCAGTGGAATCCTTCGGTCATTAAAGTTCAAATTTTGCTGAAAAGTTTAAATATAACAGCACATTTATACCCCTTATCCTTTTTTATATTGATAATGAAAATTCTGAGATACTCTGTATAAAACACTGCCATTTACTTTACCTCCATACACTTGTTTCGTTAGTCGTGCATCCTTCATTCTCTCAACATGCCCAAACCATCTCAAAGAATTTCTTTCACATATGTCAACTAGTGTCTCTTCTACAACACATTCTTTGAGGATTATCTCATTACTCACTTTGTCCATTAGTGTTTTACCGCATACCATGCGCAGGAGTTTTATGTTAATCGTGTTAATCTTACTTTTATCCTTTTTTTTATAGGTCCAGGTCTCGCTATCTCGCCCTGCTCTACCAATAACCTTCTTACCCTTGTTTATAAGCCGCGCCTATCTAACTCTTCTTCTATCTTTCCGTCACTAGTTAATATGCTACATGGATATACGCACCTACCAACGTGTTCTATTCTCTAATCATTTAGGATAATGTTCACGTTGTTTTCTAACCCTTTCCTTTAAATACCATAATTTTTGTTTTATTTACGTCCATTTTGAGGCCCATGTTCTGCATGCTTGTATTCAGTTTGACTGTCCCGACATTCACACCTTGTCAAACGATTTTTCTAGGTCAACAAATGCATAGAAAACTTTTTTCCTCAGTCTCAAACTTTTTTCTGTGATCTATCTGAAGCTACCCGAATGAAAATTTCTGTACCAGAACCTTGGAGGTTCCTGCCCAATGTGCAGGTTACGTTAACGGCTTCTGTGCAGGAATTTGGCGAAGGAAACTGTACCTGCAAAAGCACCTGCACCGAGAAAGGAACCTTTGAATGATCCTGTACAAATTCATGTACATGTTCCTTTGCGAGGAAAATTGAGGAGCGGGTTCCTGTACAGAAACGTGGATAGGATCCCTCACAGAAAGACATCAAAGGAACCTTTGGAAGGATCATGTACAGAAACACGTATAGGGTCCTTTGCAGAAATCCATTGCGAAAACTCATGTCGCTTACAGCTAGAAAGTTGCCTTCCTTTTATTCATTTGAAGATCGAACTCACTATCGATACAGCCAAACCACCTGCGAACCCTTGCGGATTAGTTGCTACGCAGGTTTATGTTTAGGATCCTGAACAGGCTCCTGTACATGAAACCGTGTCTCCATTCACTCTGTGAAGAAACCTGTATAGGATCATTCTAAGGTTAGCTTGCCTACATGTTTCTTTGCAGGATCATGTACCGTTTAATTCACCAAATTCCTGCACAGGAACCATTAAGATCACCTGTACAGGTTCGTGTGCAGTTTGGTGTACAGGAATATGTGCAGGATCCTCCGATTTTATAAAATTAATAACATAAATAATCATGCTATTTCGACTGTGGATGAATCTTAACTAAAGAGATTGATAAGAGATATTACCTTAAGATTCAATCTTGAAAGATTCCATTAAAAAATAGGTTGCGCTGCTGTCGTTTTTTTTCTTCCAAATTTCAGACCATAACTAATGAGTTTGGTTTAAAAAAAAAGTTTTAAACTTTCTAGTCTCGGGTACTATTTTTTTGTATGTGAAAGTCAAACTTTTTCTCTTTCGCTTTCATTTCCACTTCTGGTATTCCGAAAATCACGTTAGTCGTTCTTTTTTGAACATTTTTATCACAATTACCATGTCAAAAAAAGGAAACCTACGTGACACTGAAAAGTTTTGCATCCAGTTCGTTGATCTTGAAGAGAACAGTGAAGGTATTTTCATTATACTTTTTTATATCATTGCGACCTAAGGAATGTGAGTGAGTCTATTTATTTATAGCTTCGATAAGATTTTCTGAATCAAGTCCAAAGATTTCTGGGATCTCTACATCTTTATAAGTTAATTTAGTACATCAGCGTTATCTGACATGAGCTTGAACTCACGTTTTGCAACTTTCTGGTCGAAATATATAAAAGGTTATTACTTGAGAATTAGGCTTAACATGGAGGTGAATAAAAATAAAATAAACTTAGTTTTTTCATTTGTTTTATCAATAGTTCATTAAAATCATTAAGTTTTCACAGTAATAAATTTAAATAAAAACATGAAATTTTAATATTTTAGATAACATTTTTAATAGTCTAAAAGGTGAAAGTTAACGTTGAATCAAAAAGAGAACATCGGTACGAATATCAACAACACAATATTTTCTTGAACCATAAAATTTTACCTATCTCAAGGTAATATGTTTGTTTAGAGAAAATCAAGTTCTTTTATTCGAGTGCATTACCTTGAGACAAGAAAAATTTTCTTGAATAAATAGTAGTATATTGCGTATCAAGTGGGAGACGATTGTCTTTTCGTGACGAGTGCAATATGCAGTTAATGATAAGAGGTCCACAAATGTCCATCTCAGTTGGAAGTGCACCTCTTCATCACAACCTGATGCCACGATATCGCCCGGATTTAACTACAAGCTACTCAATATTTCTTGCGTTGTTATTAGTCTATATTTGCGTGCGTCTTTATGCGACATAATTTTTCCTATACATTTTGCTTTCACGTTTTTCGCCAAACTTCTCTATATTTTAAACTTAACAATTTTACTTTTGTATTTTCGTAGTGTTCCAATTATACAGTATTCTTATTTTATATTTGGCATATTCACAGATCAAATTTGAGAATTTTATCACTAAACCTTGCCTGACCGACGTATCTTATTGTTCTTAAATCATTTCATTCTTGTAAATTTGAAATAATATTTAAAGATTTATTACTTCTATATTATTCAATTGACGGAAGTAATTTTCTTATTATGACAAAAACAAAAAGTTTGTTACAACATGGTCACATTCTTATAAAAAGATCGACAATATCTTACATTTCAAATTTCGCCTGCTCCATGCAATGTGAAATGCTTGGCCAATATTGGCTGAGTGCTAGGCGTAGACACATTAAGCTTGATCCAACATTGTGCCATTGGTAATTTTTGGCAATTTTCCTCTGAACTCTAACCTGCTATTGTTAATACGAACTTACCTGAAGGTCATTCCTATATAGGGGGAAGTGAGGTATGGTGTCAGTGCGGGGTACGGTGACTCTTGCAAGTAATGCTCGTGTTTTTTTATTTTAATATTAGTTTTTTCACATAAAATAGCTTTGTTGAGTACTAAAGAAAGCTATTTTACGTAACAAACTAATATGAAGATGAAGAAACATGAGCATTAGTTACAAGAGTCACCGT
>CAKNWW010238021.1:0-16240 GCA_932074435.1 Andricus kollari | reverse complement strand
GATTTTGAAGATCCAAAGTCAAGTTTTCAATTATAAATCTTGCAAATGAACGACATTTCGAATGTAAATCATCAAAATTATTAATTTTTGTATTGTTAATTCAAAAAATTAAAAACTTTTTCAGTTTGTAAACGCATAAATATAAATTCTTAAATTTAGGCGACTTTGAAGATCAAAAGTCAAGTTTTTAATTCCAAATCTTCCAAATTGAAGAAATTTCGAATGTAAATCATTACAATTACAGAATTTTCAATTTTAAACTTTAAAAATTAAAAACCCTTTAATTTTACAAATGAATAAATAAAAATGCTTGAATTTGGATGATTTTGAAGATCAAATGTAAAGTTTTTAATTCTAAATCGCCCAAATTCAAATTAGTCATTTCTAATGTAAATCTTAAAAAGTACTAATTTTGTATTGTAAATTCAAATAATCAAAAACTCCTCCATCGTATAGATGCATAAAAAAATGTTTAAATTAGGAAGATTTTCAAGATCAACAGTCAAGTCTTAATTTCTAAATGTTCTCTTTAATTTAAAAATGTGTAAATAAAATTTTTTAAATTTGAATGATTTGGAAGATCAAATTTAAAGTTTTTAATTCTAAATCGCCCAAATTGAAGAAATTTAGAATGGAAATCATCAAAATGAGACTCTTATTTTAAAGATATCGCGTGATTCAAATATTGTATTTGCAAATATCGTATATTTAATGAGAAAAGGGGAAGTTTTTTTAGAATGGGGTAAAAAAGGGGAACTAGGAAAAAAAGGAGAAGACTGTGCACCCTCAAATAAGCTTTTTTAATTTTAATTTGGCAGACATTTTTTCCGCGAAGTTAAAAAGTAATAGGAAACGAATTTTAAAAAATAGAAATAACACTGTTTCAAATCATAACTGCAATTTAATTGAAATTTTGGCATACTTTGTACATGAACAAAGTATGTCAAAATTTCACCTAAATTCTAAAATAGATCTTAACAGCTACCTTCATTTGTTCAAAATTATAAAAATAAAAAGACTTATAAATAAAAACAAGTTGATGTATGCACATTCAAATGTTTTATAGAAGTATTGTTAAATAAAGAAGACAATCATAAGTCAACTGATGAAACAAGAAAAGCCTATAAAACAATTGAAACTCAAAACAATGAAAAAAAAACTCACACATCATAACATTACTGCCAGTTGACACTTGACAATTGACACTTGTGACTTAATTGCATTGAATGAATCAAAAAGTCTGTTGAAGGTTTTGAATCAGCTGATAATTCCCACGACCGCAATGGCTGCTATCGATCGCGTGGTGATTCGCACGAGGTGCGTTCTTTCCGCCGGTTTTTTTGTAATCTTTGAATCACTGAGACGCTTAAATTATGAAATTGACACTCACCGAAGGCAAGCCTCCAATCTTGAACAGGTGCTAAAAAACTGCCACGCACTGCATGGTAGATGGCTAAAAAAATCGGAGACTGATATCACGATTTCCCGGTAGAAAAAACGCGTTAGGTCAGAGCGAGAAGAAAGTTATGTATTCAGCTCGAACGAATCTGCGGTCACGTGAATTAACCGAATACGACTAGCTAGCCTTCGCCTGGGAACGCGAACTTTAATTAGATCGGCAGCACGCGAGAGGTCAATTGAGACGCGTAGGGTCGACCGGTAGTGTGTTCTGTGTGACGAAAGTATCACTTGTCAGGTGGAAAATCAACGTGATCAACGACTCTTTTTGACTTTCTTCGACGTGAGCTCGATTCTTATCTTATATTCGTCTCAGGTGCTGCCACCGAATGCTAACCAGATTCTAAATTATAGACAATTGTCGATTTTGAAAAGATGGACGACGAAATAAACTACAAGAGAACTGTGCGCAGAATGTTGAGCTCTCGTCGCTCTCGTCTCGTGTTTTCGTTTTGGTCGAGCACAGTCGAACACTCTCAAGGGTGAGTTTACACGTTTACACTTAGAAATACGGACTGCGCATGTGCAAATCCGCAACCCTCTTCGTCGTCTGCTCCATGCGGTTAAAGAAAGCGCCAAGGCCGTACGCGTACGATTTCGGAATATATATATTTTTAATTATTAAATTCTCGTGGCATCCACTTTGACAATGTACGGTTTTAAATGGAGATTGTGAGTGTCATTTCGGAGGCTTCGAATTATAATTATTCATGCATCGTTATGTCCCAGGCGCGGATCTACAGGGTGGCGTAACTGATAATCGCCCCTTCCCCGCCCACGATTTTTTTCACTGGGCAATGGAGAAAAATGATAAAAACATATTATTATTTGAAAGATTGCAAAAGATTATATCGGGGATCACAGCGCAAAGAGCTCAAGAAAGGGGAACTAAAATCGGGGCAAAATATCGAGGCCTCTCACTTCTTTTGATTTCAACTCGCACCAAAAAATCTCTGAATTGTCTAATAAAAAGCATCTGATAGCTCAAGATCTTCCGAATTCCTCGATATGCTGACTTTATCCTAAATAATTTGTGTCAATAGTTAGAGGGCAAAACATCCAAAAAAACAGGGTTTTTCGGCCTCCCTTTTCAAGCGTCCACTTTTACCTGTTTCCAGAAAGAGGGCGACGATAGAAAAATCTGAAAAAATTCACAGATATTCTTTCAACATTCTTTAATGCAATACATTTGTCAAATTCCGATATATTCAATCACTTACTTTTTATAGGGTGATTTATTCACAAAAACTTATATTGAGAACGAATGAAGATACTCTCTAAATTTGAATTAGTAGAAATTTTACTAATTCATTCAGTACACTTAATTTTAATTGATGAATCAGTTATTTTCATAAGTTTACTAATTGTAACAGTTAAAATACCGTAACTGAAGTTAATCAGTTATTCCGTAACTGAAGTGAATCAATTATAGACTTAGAATAAATTAATAGAGGAACAATTTTTGAATTAAACTTTTGTTTATACTCGAATATTATTTATAATAATAAAGAGTATTTTCAAATTTTCATTTTGATAAATAGTAAAGAAATTATTACATATGTGGACAAATTTTAAACTTTAAACAATTTCAAATTTAAAAAATGTGCGCAAATATGTTTGGTACATAATCTCTTAAAAATAACTGATTTCTTCAATACAACTATAACTGATAAATTAGTAATTTTCGTTTTACTAATCCAATCAATACAATTCTACTAATTGTCAGTGACTCAATTCTAGCTACAGCAATTAGTAGAATTTAACTGACAATCAGTTATATTTTACTAATTCAAATTTAGAGAGTAAGAAGCCGTGTAATGGTTCCAAGTGTGCAGTTTTGTTATGCGAGTGCAGTGCAATAATTAAATTTATGATAAAATTATTCTTGCCGATGAAATATCATTTTGAATATTTCTGACTTTAATCAGTGTTGGCGCGTGTAGTCAATGACAATAGTAACTGCAGAAGCAAGCCGACTCTGTTTCTATTGTCATCGAGGGGGTACTATCAGAAATATTCAAAATGATATTTCTTGCGTAAGAATGATTTTACCATAAATTTAATTATTGCACTGCACTCGCATAACAAAACTACACATTTGGAACCATTACATTGCTTCCTATCTTCATTCGTTCTCAAGATAAAGTTTTTGTGAATAAATCACCGTAAAAAGTAAATTATTGAATACTTCAGAATTTGACGAAAAAATATCTGTGAATTTTTTCAGATTTTTCCTAACGTCGTCTTTTTTCTGGGAACAGGTAAAAGTGAACGCTTGAAAAGGGAGGCCGAAAAACCCCGTTTTTGGAATTTTTTGCCCTTAAAATCATTCTTGCCGATGAAATATCATTTTCAATATTTCTGACTTTAATCAGTGTTGGCGCGTGTAGTCAATGACAATAGTAACTCCAGAAGCAAGCCGACTCCGTTACTATTGTCATTGAAAGGGTACTTTTTTCTACTACTTGGCCTGCTGTGCCGGACCACGCGCCACCACTGATTAAAGTCAGAAATATTCAAAAAAATGTTTTAGGATAAAAGTGATCATATCGCTGACATTTGGCCCCGACTTTAGGGTAATTTTTTCATGAAAAAGGGTGAAAATAGGGAAAGATTAAACATTTATTTGTATATTTAGAAAAGAAATAAAAACAATCTTTTTTAAGAAATTGTAGCTTTTAGATCGTGTTGAATGATTTTTTTAATGATTTCTGTCATTAAAGAATTTTTTTTAATTGGATATATGTTGAAAATCCATTCACGTCGATATAACCAAGCTCGAAAAAATATAACATTTATTGTTAAATAAACAATTTCTCTATGTTTTAAATCGTCCTCATAATCAAGAATATTTCCTCTCTTAAAAATTCCTTCAATAATAATTAAATCGTGGTATTTATAAGTATAATTAAATGTTTATGTCTAATAAAACCATCTTGTTTCTTCATCCTGGCTATAATTCATATTTCGAATTTAAATGGTAAATAACAGTCTTCAATACTCTCAAACTTTTTATTTTACAATATTAAAAATAAAATTGTTTAAAAATGCATAATGAAACATTGTTAAATATTAATAGTTCTACAGATTTTTGAAATCTGCAGAAATCCCTTGAAATAAAATTTAATTCACTCCATAAAGTTCTCTAGAAATTTGTTAAAATCCCTTTGAATCGTAAAAATCCATTTAAATAAATGGAAAGCATTAGAAATTCCTTGAATATAAATTAAATAACAATTATCCATTCAATTTATCTTTAAAAACCCGTTGAAGTAAAATGCACGCGCGCGTTCACATCCCTGGATTTTTATTTTGTAATATTAAAAAATTCAAGTATAAAAAAATCGATTACAACACATTTGTTAATACTGAGAGTTATAAACTTTTTTGAAACGAAGTCTCTTGAAATTCTTTAGAATCTTTTGAAATAACCTAAAATCTTTCAAATCCTTTGAGAATTCTTTATACGGAGTGGCTATTTCGCCATACATGTATGGCGAAATAGCCGACGGTAGCTTATTTCTGCATACAAGTATGGCGAAATAACCGACGGTAGCTTATTTCGACACACAATTATGGCCAAATAAGGTCAGGTCCGAATCAATTTCAGATCATGCAACTTCAAAGTCACAGAATCATTCGCCTCTTAAATATGCTGTTCATTATATACTTTAGTGAGAGGTGTTTTTTGTAGAACGTTTTAAAATAAGCAGAGTTTTCCTAAAATTTTCTAAGATATACCGTTGTCTGGAAAAAATTCAATTTTTCGAGAAAAAAATCCTCGTGGCCACAAAAATGGTTCAACCCACATAAAACCTATAGAATGTCTCTATTATATATATATGCAGGGTGTCCCAGTACTCAAGGTACATTTTTATATTTTTGACTTCCTCATAAAAAATGGAGTTGAAAATCATGATAAAAATTTGTTGTAAAGTTAATAATTAATGAGTAATTAACAATTAAAGATTAACCAATCGGAAGCATGCGTTGGATGGAAGACAGTCCATGTGTCACTGATAAGGGTGTGTGCGCAAAAGAGTAATTTTAAATTTGCAGGAGGTTGTGAACATCAATGGTGCAACTTCACACGACAACTGAGAGACAAGATTCTTAGAAAATATATTTTCCTTCTCTGAAATGTACTAAATTCTCTGAATTCTTCTGAATTTTCTGAATTCTTTTCAATTGTCTGAATTCTTTTGCATTCTGGGACATATTTTAAAATTCTATGAATTCTTTTGTAATATCTATATTTTTTTAAATTATCTAAATTTATTTTGAATTCTGTGAATTCTTTTGAAATCTGTGAATTCTTCGGAATTCTCTGAGTTCTTCTAAGTTCTCTAAATTCTTCTGAATTCCCTGAATTGTTTCGAAATTTTATAAACTCTTTAAACTACTCTGAACTTGTCGAATTCTGACGATATCACTGAATGTTTTTAAAATGTTTTTTAATTATTTTAAAATCATTAGAATACACCTTGAGTTAGGTTGAACTCCTTCTTTTGAATATTTTTAATTCACTTGAAATCTTTAGAATAGCCGTTGAATTACTTGAACTTTCTTCGAATATTTTGAATCCTGTAAAATTCTACAGAATTCAAAACACTTGAAGGAATTCAAAATAATTCAACGCATATTCTAAAGATATCGAAGGAATTCAGAAAACTGAAAAAGAATTCAGAAGACTATTTGAATACAAAATATTTCAGAGAATTCAAAAGAATTCAGATAATACGAAAGAATTGTAGGAATTCAAAATAATTAATGGTGTATTGTAAAGTTTTTAAGAGAGTTCAAAATAACTTCATAAGAAGTCAAAGGGGTACATATGGATTCTAGGAATTTGTTTGAATTCTGCATAATGCAACATACTCAATGGAAGTTAAAATAATTCTACGTGTATTCTAAAGATTTTAAGAGAATTCAAAAGATCAGAATGAGTTCAAAGTAGCTTGAAATGTATTCTAATAATTTAAAGATAATTGAAAATCATTAAAAGAATTCAGTGGTCTCGTGAGAATTAACAAATTCAGAACAGTTCAAATAATTTAGAAAATTTCAAAAGAATTCAGATTAAAAAAAAAAGACAATACAAAAGAATTTATAGAATTCAAAATATTTCAGAGAATTGGAAACAATTCAGACATTTCAAACTTTATAAGAGAATTTAGAATAATTCAGGAGAGTTCAATGAATACAAAAGACTTGGAGAAAGTTATAACAATTCATGGTGCATGGTAAAGATTTCAAGAGAATTAAGACAAAAATTTAATTCTGAAGAATTCGTTTGAATTCTACAGGATTAAAAATATTCAAAGAAAGTTAAAATAATTCAACGTGTATTCTAATGACTTCAAGATAATTAAAAAACATTTTTAAAAATTCAGTGATACCGTGAATTCAACAAATTCACAACAGTTTAAAGAGTTCAGAAAAATTTTAAACAATTCAGAGAATTCAGAATAAATCAAGGTATTCAAAGAATTTGAAGAATTCAGAGAATTCGGAAGAAATAAAAGAATAGTGTGAGAATTCATAGAATTAAGAAGAATTCAAAGAATTGGGAATAATTTAGAAAATTCGGAAGAATTCACAGAGTGCAAATGAATTCACAAACTTCAAAAAAATTCACAGAATTAAAACAAAAATTAGAGCATTTCAAAAGAATTTAGAGAATACAAAAGAATTCAAGATATTTCAGAGAATTTAAAAAAGTTCAGAGCATTTAAAAGAATTCAGACAATTGGGGAGAATTCAGAGAATACGGAAGATTTCAGAGAATAGCGAAGAATTTAAAGAATTAAGAAGAATTTAGAGAATTCAGAAGAATGAAGAAAGAATTCACAGAGTGCAAAAGAATACACAAACTTCAAAAGCATTCACAGAATTTAAAAAAATCATAAAATTCCAAAAGAACTTAGAGAATACAAAATAATTCATAGAATACAAAAGACTGCAGAGAATTGGAAATTCAGAGAATACAAAAGACTTGGAGAAATTCAAAAGAATTCAACGGAGCACAAGTAAATTCTAAGAATTCGTTTGAATTCTACAGAATTAGAAATACTCGAAGAAAGTGAAAATAATTCAACGTGTATTATAAATGAAAAAATATTGTTCAAGAATCTCATATCTCAGTTACTGTGTGAAGTTGCACCATTGATAATCACAAACTCCTGCAAATTTAAAATTACTCTTTTGCGCACACACTCTCATCAATGACACATGACCATGTGTCCATCTAACGCATGCTTACGATTGGTTAATCTTTAATTGTTAATTACCCATTAATTATTAAATTTACAACAAATTTATATTATTATTTTCTACTCCATTTTTTATGAGGAATTCAAAAATATAAAAATGCACCTTGAGTACTGGGACACCGTGTATATATTTTATATTATTAGAGAGCTGATGGGCTTACAGCATATATTTTCTTTAAATTCGGCTACACGTTTTCCTGATCAATGTACCAATCAATTAAATGTTGAATTAAACAAAAATCTTTGAGCACAAATATTAAATGACTTCAAATAAGAAAATGACGTCAGAAACGACGTACCAAAAGACGTACCAAAGGACGTACTAAAGGACGTAATTTTGTATCCTAATTTGGGACGTCTTTTTGTACGTACTTTTGTACGTCCTTTTGTACGTCCTTTTATATACGTACTTTTTTACGTCCTTTTGTACGTACAATTTTTCAAGTGGGAAATCCTTTGAAATAAAATTGATTTTATTTCCTAAAGTTCTCTAGAAATTCTTTAAAATCCCTTTAAATCGTAAAAATCCATTGAAATAAGTCGAAATCATTAGAAATTTCTTCAATATAAATTAAATTTAAATTATTCATTAAATTTATCTAAAAAAACCCGTGAAGTAAAATACACACAAAGTTTTAATTTTTATGGCTTTGAAAAACTGTTGGTAACCGGGCAATGACCAGAAACTTGTTTTTATTTTTAGAAGGCACCCTGAAACATTTATATTGAGAATCTGACTGCTAATGAAAAAAGAAATTACTGAAATTTTGGTACAAATAATCCCTTTCCCAGCTCACCCTATTCAGGCATATCGCTCCCTTTGTTCGAATCCACCAAAAAATGATTTTTTCTAATACGTAAAATACTACTTTCTACTAATAATTACATGTTTACACAAATAATTGTTTTAACATTTTATTATTGTTCTTAGCAATTTTCTCTTAGAATAGTTAGAAAGTCGCGGCTTTTTCCGAATTTTGCAACTTATTTTCAACTCTTCAGTTAGAGCGAGGCAATAGTCAATTAAATTTAACATAAATAATTGTTTAAACAATGTATTACTATTTATAATATCATTCTCTTAGAATAATGCTAGAAAGATGCAATTTTTCTACAAGTTTCCACTTTTGGTCCACTTTTTAATTAGAGTGAGATAATAATTAATTAAAATTAATAAGCGTAATCGTTTAGACAACTTATTATTATTTTTAATAAGATTCTCTTTGAATAATGTTAGAAAGTTGTGGTTTTTTCCTAAATGTTGCACTTTTTGCCAACTTTTCACTAAGAGCAAGCAAATCATTAATGCAATTTAACAAACATAATGGTTTAAACAAACTATTTTTGTTTATATTTGCGGTTTTTCTTCTTGAAATTGTTAAATTTTTGTCGAATTTTTACTTAATGAGATAATAATTAATGCAAGTTAACAAACTCAATTGTTTAAATAATTTATTATGGTTTATAACCATCTTCTCTTAGAGTAATGGTGGAAAGTTGCGGGTTTTTCTGAAATGCTCAGCTCAGTAACTCAGTAATTGCTTTAAGGAAAATTTCAGGAAAAACCGCATTTTTCTAGTATTATTCAAAGATAATATTATTTAAAATAATAATAACTTGTGTAAACAATTATGTTTATTAACTTGCTTGACCTATTATCTCACTAAGTGAAAAAGTTGATAACAGGTTGAAAATTGCAGAAAAAACCCACAACTATCTAGCAATACTCTAGGTGGAAATAGTTATAAACAATAATAATTCGTTTAAACAATTTTGTTTGTTACATTTTATTAATTTTCATCTCGCTCTGAGTGAAAAGTGAACTAGCTGTGAATTCGATCTCGAGTGTTTCCACTTTGTTTGTATTTATAATTATATGGTGCTCATTTCACGAGCACGTTGCTTCCCGTTAGCAAATGTATTTGCTTCCTCGTAGAGGAAGCATTAGTGATTTTTTGAATAATGGACAAACTAAAATTTTCATTTTGATCAGTTTAAAAATAAAAAATCCCCAAAAAATACAAAATTGCAAAATAATACAATATTTTAAAAATACAATAACGAATCAAATTTTGTATTTGAAATAATAAATTTTCGAGCTGGAAAAGGGAAAGGAAAAATTTTATCGCAACCTATCCCTTTCCCAGCTTTATGATTTTTTTACAAAAATTGTCAGAATTATTTTATTTGAAAATTTATGATAAAAAAGTATTTTCTATTCATGCATCCACTTTGAATTATGTCGATGAAAAAAGTTCTTCTGTTTAAAACAGATCTTCCGATTATTATAAATAAGCATAACTTCCTTACTGTTCAATAAAGTTTATTAATATTATAGGTCAATCAATTTGTCTCGAATCAACACATCTTTTCTATTCTCATATCAACATCAAATTATGAGAATGAGAAAATGTTTACTATAAAAACCGATTTTTCATATATTATAAATGACCATAACTTCCTTAGTATTCAATAAAATGTATTAATATCATAGGTCAATCGATTGGTCTCGAACCAAGAAATCTTTTTTATTCTCGCATCAACTTCAAATTATGAGAATGAAAACATTTTTACTATAAAAAACTATTTTAAATATAATATAAATGACGATAACTTCCTTACTGTTTCATAAAATGTATTTATTATATTTTTGCATTAACTTTGAATTATGTTAATGAAAAAAGTTTTACTATAAAAAACCGATTTTTTAAATATTGTTGAGTGCTAGAAAAAATGCAATAAATATTTTTAGAAATCCTTCGGTCAGTTTGAAGATATTAGTGGTGAAAATGAGCCTTCCAAATTTCATCAATTTATCTGAAACAGTTTTCAAGTTATCGCGTTCACAAAAAAGTGTGACATCCACACACATATCCACACACAAACGCACACAATTGTTTAGAACATTGTTTTAGACATTTTTAAATTGAGGAAGGTTTAATTAAATGAGTAAAATTTGTTTGAAAAATGTTACCATTACAAAGCTTCCTCTATGAGGAAGCAAAATAATAATAAATTGTTTAAACAATTATGTTTGTCAAATTGAATTAATTATTACCTTACTCTAATTGAAAAGTGGACAAAAAGTGAAAAATTACAAAAAACTGCAACTTTCTCGCATTATTTTAAGAGAATATTATTATAAATAAAAATAAATGATTTAAACAATTATTTCTGTCAACTTTAATTGACTATTTCCTAGCTCTAACCGAACAGATGAAAATAAGTTGAAAAATGAGGAAAAACTGCGACTTTCTATCTCTATTCTAAGAGAAAATTGCTAAAAAATAACTTGTTTAAAAAATTTCTGTTAACATATAATTATCAGTAGAAAGTAGTATTTTACGTAAGAGAAACAATTAGTATAAAAAATAACCGCAAACAAATCTTAATTAGTGCCTAAAACTCGCAAAACCCAATTTTCCACATATGGGGTTTCTTGGGACCTTACAAAACAGACTCGTGGGGGCTTGCAGAACCACTAAATATCATTTTTTTTAAACTCATTCATTTTTTTGTGGATGAAAATTCGAAAAAAATATTTCCAATGCAGTTTTGGACCACCCTATTTCACATGTAAGAAATACGTACTTTTTAAAAATTTATTTCAGTTTTCAAATTAGAATTCCTTAATACTTTGATTTAACTTTTGGATACAAATTATCATTGAGGTTTAATTTATAAAAGTATCTATACGTACCAAAAAAATTGGAATATTTGTACCGACATTTCGGTACCCGTAGCCATGACCTTAATTTATAATTTCATCGAGAGATTTAACAAATGGAAAGCTTTTTTAATTTCTTTAAAATTAAAAGACTCTATTTTCAAATAAAACAGATCTATAAGTTTTAAAAAATAATTTGAAGTTTTGAAAAATTCTAATTTGAATTTCAGTCGATAAATTAGAAATTTCATGATATTTGCGATCGCAGTGTCATCTCTCAGTGAATGAAACAATTATATAAAGTTCTAGGCATTGTATAGTGTTGTGTAGCGTGCGGTGTTAATAGTTAAAATAATTATGAAAAATAATGTTGTTCTTTAATTAAAAGACAGGTGTGCGATGTCGGACGAGTCGGAATACGACGTAGAACCAGAAGAATTTGATATTTATAAGACAAAGTATCAACTTCTGCTCGATAGATGCGAAACTTTACAACAGGTTAGAACACTATTTTGATCGTATATCCCGATTTAAAAAAACCTTTTTATTACGCGTATTATGTCAATAATCTACTTTTTATCATTCTACGATGAATTTTAGGATAATGAGCGGCTGGTCTATCGCATTCAGAGAGTGAGGAAACTTCTCAAGCAGACAAGAAAAGAGAAAAAGTATGTCATATAGGTTATGTGTGTTGTTGTGTATTAAGTTTGTGCATAAACAAATTACCGTTTTCGGACCTTGGCCCAGTTTTTTTAATAATAAATTTTAGCTAAATAGTGCTACGAAATTCCGGAATATTTTCTCGTATTAAAAAAAGCAGTGTCTACACGTACGGAAAAAATGCGGCTATTTGTACTTGAATTTTAGTACACGCAGCCACGGCAAAAAAAAAATAAAAAGAGAATGCATTCAAAAGTTAAGTGCCCATTGACCTTATTGGAGCAGAAATTTCAATATTTTGTTTTGGTTTAAAGCCATTTTTTTGTCTTAAAAAATTTTCCTATCTAAAAAAAGTGGTGTAACGATATGTCTTTAAAATCTCGCAGTCATTGTTGAAAACTTGATTGGCTTTTCATTATACTTGAAGTTGTTTAATATCTTAGATTAAAGTGACAAAATAATCCCTTTTATTAAAAGAAGAATCATGAAAAACATAATGCGAAAAGAGAAACATTTGTGCTTTTTAATACTCTTGCGCAGTCAAATTAAAACTTTCAAATTATATCTAATAAATTATTGAAAATATTATAATACATATATGTTTTATGTTAGTCCTTTTCACTGAAAATTAGATTTTAAAGGTTAGTTAATAAACCATCGTTAGATTTCAAAGAATATTTACAATATTTCAACAATAATAAGATATGCTTGCGTTTATCGACTAAATCGGTTATTTAAAATAAAAAAATTAGATTTTACATTAAGATTTACAATCTTTCACAATTTTTTGGTACTGTTTTCGACTAAAATTGCTATTGTTATTGAAAAAATAAATTCCATTTCAAAGAATATTCACAGTATTTGAATAATAATAATGGGTATGATAGCGTTTTTCACAAAAAATCGGTTTTTTCAAACAATTTTTTAAATTTTTTATTATTGTTTTTCGTTTAAAATTGCTATTTTAAATAAGGCATTAGATTTTAATGAATATTGACAATATTTACACAAGTCGGTTATTTTAAACAAAAAACATTAGGTTTACATGAAGATTTACAACCTTAAACCATTTTTTGTTATGTTCGTTATTATTTTTCGTCTAAAATTTATATTGTCAATATAAAATCATTAGATTTTAAATAATATTAAAAATATTTGAACAATGATATAAAATGATAGGGTTTCTCAAGAGAAATCTGTTATTTTAAATGAAAAGCATTAGGTTGACATGAAGATTTACAATCTTCCACAATTTTTTGTCAGGTTTTGTTACTGTTTTTCTTCTAAAATTGCTATTGTTAATAAACAAAAAATTACATTTTAAAGAATATTCACAATATTTGAACAATAATAGGGTATGATTGCGTTTTTCACAAAAAATCGGTTATTTTAAACAAACAAGATTAGGTTTAAATGAAGATGTACAATCTTAAACAATTTTTTGTTATTTTTCGTTATTGTTTTACGTCAAAAATTGCTATTTGAAATAAAGAAAACATTTGATTTCAAAGAATATTTACAATATTGGAACAATAATAGGGTATGATAACATTTCTCAACAGAAATTGGTTATTTTAAACAAAACACATTAGGTTTACATGAAGATTTACAATCTTCTACAATTTTTTTATGTCTTGATACTGTTTTTAATTTAAAATTGATATTTTTAATAAAAAAGCATTACATTTTAAAGCATATTTACAATATTTAAACAATAATAGGGTAAGTTAGCGTTTTTAAACGAAAATAGGTTATTCCAAACAAAAGTAATTGTTTTTGGTATTTTTAAACAAAATGCAACAGTCTGGTCGTGTATATATTGTACAAAAATAATATATATTAACTCTGAAAATATCAATTTTCATCCATTGTCAAACATTTTGTCCTTGCTTATCTTTTCTATTATTTTAGATAATACAATGAAAAAATTGCATTAATATTAATTTAATATTTTAATTGAAAGATTACACAACAAAAATAATCGCGCGCGTGTTTGTTTTCTAGTATAGAAATATATTTTAGGACTGGATCCATTTTAAATCAGGCAAGTTCTACACTTGATGTGGCAGACTCTTAAGTGATGAAAAATATTGTTTTTAACTGTAATTAAGCGACACGTACTTTTCCGATTTATGAAGAAAAAATTATCCACTAAGTTACGAGATTTATTTGACCTTACTCAGATGTTCTAATTTTCTTTACAGATTCTGGTGAGTTTTACTGGCCTCTTTCGAAATCCGTCGGAAATTTTGAAAAAATGGCAGCAATTTGTTTAAAAAATATAAAAAGTCGATTTTCACAAAAAAAAACCCGAACTTATATTGTTTGATAAATTCTGTTTTTTGTACGGAATACATAGTGTGTCTTTTATATGGACTAAACAATTTGTGTGGCCAGGAACAGCAGAATCTTTTTTAAAAATATTTTAAAAAGTGAAAAAGGTGGGGTTTTTCAGAAAATCTTATTTCTTTTTTTCTTCGAATTTTGAGAACATGAAAAGAAGATTTTTTTAGAAAATCTCACCGTTTTAATTTCTCCCAAGGCTTTAAATTTTTTTTCGCATATTAGAAAGGCGTCCTACCAGTTTTATATGAACTAATTAATTTTGTAGGCCGGGAGCATTTTTTCAAGAAAATATAATTATTGAATTTGTCTCGTAAACGATGCAAGATGTCACAAAAGAGCAAAATGTATTTGTTATAGAACTTTTCGAGATGTTCTAACTTTGATCTTAAAATATTTTTTTATCTTTCGTTGTTTCCAAGAAAAAGCAAAATGCGAAAATTAGATTTAACGAAAAACAATTCTACTGCTCACCAAAATGGTGTAGTCTGCATAAAACTCATAACCTTCCATATAAAAGGCAAAATTTAACAAAAAATTGACAACAAATATAAGTGTAGGTTTTTTGTGAAAATCTACATTTTATATTTTCAAACAAATCTCCGCCACTTTCTTAATTCTGAAGTTTATAGGTAAAATTTGTGTTTGTTTTAAACAGACATATTTTCTCGCTAAGAGATTCTGCGACTTGAAGTGTAGAACCTGCCTGATTTGAAAAGGATTCGATCGTATCTTTTATTTTAATCTTCAATGAAAATGCTTCAAAGTTGTGTATTTAAAGAAAAAAATTATGCAATTTCTTTTTCCAGAAACCTCACAAAATGGGGGGGGGGACTTATCCTCTACGAAAAAAATGTTTATTCTTTTGACATTGAATAAAATAATGACTCGAACCTTTTACTCGTTCAAAAATTGATTTACGAAATTTTGTGAGGTTTTTCATGGCCTAAAATCTACGAAAACTTGCGAAAATATCTTAATTTTAAAAAGGAATAAAATTGTATCATTAACCCAATTTGTTACAGATTTTTAATTAACCGACTTGATCAGCATGGTGACAGGTGGCGAGAAGCGCCAATGGGAGTTCTCGAGGAGAATAGCGTCTTTCAGACGACGCCGAAACAAGAAAAGGCCTCTAAATCAGGTGTTAACCACACCAAGGAAGAGAAACCGAAAAAAGGCACGAAAAGAAAAGGAACCAAAGCGGATCCCAACGCGCCTAAGAGACCTGCCAATCCCTTTTTTCAATTTTGCCAAGAGCAGAGGCCGAGGGTGATGGAAAGATTAGCCGGAGAACCGGAGCCTAGCAAGCAAGAACTCACTAGACAATTAGCAACGACGTGGAAGTCCCTTACTTCTGAAGACAAAAAGGTTAATAAACTAAATCAATTTCAATTCTAATTGGAAACTGAGTCGAAAAACTATGTCTCACACCTCAAACAAGGTGTCACTCACCTGGAAAACCTGAAATTGTCAGGGAATTTTTATATATCTGGAAAAACCTGGAAATGTCAGGGAATTTGTTCGAGAACGTGCTTAAATTTTGTTTTATTTTTAATATAAAATTAAATAACAATATTTTTTTATTTGTAAAACTAGCTTTATATTACTGGATTTAAATATTTTGTTGCAAATTCGTTTTTTTTTTTACTGAACAGTCTTTCTTAGTTAAAAATTCAACTCTTGTTAAAAATTCGTATTTTTTGGTTGAATTCAACTTTTTTTATTCAAACTTAAAATCTTTTTTGTTTGAAATATCAAATATTACATTTTTTTGTTGAGAATTGATCTTTTTTGGATTACAATTCTACTACTTGCTTGAAGGTTAAACTCTTTT
>CAKNWW010238005.1:0-14426 GCA_932074435.1 Andricus kollari | reverse complement strand
GGACAAAATATAACCTTGAAAGTATTTACGCGAAAAATTCTTGAGATAAGAATAACCTTGAACCTGTTGTTACATTCCTGTGGATGGCACAATTGGGCAATATTACTGTGTGACGTCATCAAGGACCCATCGAGAATGTTCTAGAAGCTTTTCAGCACGGCCTCCATGCAGCATCACACAGACACACGCACACAGGCTTACCTCACACGGACACGCACTAATACTAATCTATCCAGAACCCGCCTTGCTCATCTACTATTCTTATATGATGTTTTCAAAACGCTGTATATGATTAACAGAAGTTGCGCTTATCAAAGCGAAAAAATGCCCGCAAATTCAATATATATGACTAGATTGTTTTAAATCAACCTACAATTGTTTAAAAGTAGCAAGTCATTTTTCTCATTATTAAAATGTAACTTTATCCAACAATGTACTTTAAATATTTTTTTAATATTTAAGAAACGTGGAAAATACTTTTGTAAGGTATTTCCGGATGAAGGTGTAATTGAATCTGTCTATCTGAATTTGATTCGAATTTTCTACAAAATTTTATGCGTTACTTTACTTCAAGGCTTAGAAAAATGAAACATTTATGTGTATAATGAAATTGAGAAAAAATATTCAAGATCTGTAATACAAAATTGTATTTATTCAACCGAGACGTAAACACAACATTATTTCAATTCATATTTGACAAAACATTATTTTTACAATAAATGAAAAATAGATTTCTTTCTAAATTATCTTTCCTTTATTTAAATTTAAATAATGGTTTTTGAGACCAAAAACTTATAACAAAGGTATATCATTAAGCTATTTCCCTTTCGGCGCGCCTTTAGGGGTAAGCGTGACACTACCCGATTCGGGTAGTGTTTTTTAGGTGGATAGTTTCTTGTAGTAAATAACTACAAGTGTGGGCTCACCACACCCACGACCGCCAACAGCAACGCAGTAGTATCAGACGGTCACCCATCCAAGAGTATTATCAGTTTGTTTTTATAGTTATATAAATATAATTTTCCTAAGATTATGGAGCAAATTCAAAACGATTTTCGAAGATTTCAGATATTTCTAAAAAAGAATCTAGACAATTTAAAAGAAATTGTCGCTATTTTACAGAATTATACAAAATATTAGAAAAATTCGAGTCAGTTAAAATTTTTGTCCATAAATTAATCATTAAGTTGAAATTTAAAAATACCTACCCAGTTATTTAGTTCACTAATTTTCTATTGTTTAAACAATGCAATTCTTTGAATATTTGATTTCGCGGGTATGTCGTGAAATAAATGTATTTTTTTTTAGATATTATGCATTTTTAAATCAATGATGATAATAAAATAATTTCACAATTTTTTCAATAATGCCTATTTCTTTAAGTAGATAAAATACCTGGAAAGTGCCGAAAAACATTTTATTTACACAAATTTTTGAAATATTTTAATATTTGTAAGTAATAATTTGTTTACTGAAAATAAGGTGTGCTCGGTCAAAAAGCTGTAAGCGCCAAACAATAAATTTTCCTTAAAAACAAACGCGTTTATGATTTGCCGTAAAAAACTATTGTATATTAAAAAATTAACTTGTAACACATTGCTAGCATTTTTAGTGAAGTTGTCTTTGATGCTAGCATTAACAAAAAAGTACTAAAACTTACATTAAAAAATACTTTTCAAAGCGCCTTTTTAACTCTATAATACACGTTGGAAATTTAAAATAGCGTTTACTTTTTTTTTTGCAGCACCAATGCTAAGAAGGTTTTACGTGAAGAATGAGCTTTCAAAATAAATTAAGAGCCATTAAACACAATTTATTCACCTGGGCGAGTAATCACATTATGTATAAAGTTTTATATAATTATATAATGATTTAATTAACTTCTTGCTTATATGTACTACAGTAAAAAAAAAAAATTCACTTCTGCTGTGTGATTTTGTTAATATAATATTTAAATAACCATGAATAAAACAAAATACCAACAAAATACCAAGACGCTACTATCATGTGCAACTTAGTTTGCTTAAATATTTGATTTTTGAAAATTTGACCAAAAAAAAAATATTTTTCTACATACTTGAACATAATCGTTTAGATCTTAGGAGAATAAATCGAATTCTACAACTGATAGGATGCTTTCCTTATAATAAGCAGAAACTTTTAGAATATGATAAAAGAGAAAAAGCTGTTACGTAACAGATTACAGGTTCTATCCATAACCCCCCACCCCTGTAACTAACTGTATCAAAATACTCCCCCTCCCCTCTCACTGTACATAATTTATGTATTTTCACAAATAATAGGATATTATTTTCAAAATTCCCTGATTTTTTTTCTTGTCCAATTGTTCATTAAACGGAAGAAAACAATATTTCTTTGCCGTAGTAAAAGTGACACTTGGCCCTTTTTTATGCCGTCGTTTGGCCTTACTCTGGCTTCTCCACTTAAAACATGCTTTGCTGGAGTAAAGAAAAATTTAGAACTAGTAATGGGCCATTGCTTGGCCAGACTCTGGCTTTTCTTCTGAAAATATGATTTGCCGGAGAAAATAAGATATTCGGCACGGCAATGGGCCGA
Organism: Andricus kollari; assembly: GCA_932074435.1. Lineage (NCBI taxonomy): Eukaryota > Metazoa > Arthropoda > Insecta > Hymenoptera > Cynipidae > Andricus > Andricus kollari. Next base: position 11,849 of record CAKNWW010238005.1, on the reverse strand, counting down.
TGCGGTGCTGAACTCTGGTTTTCTCAAACTCAGAATTATTTGCCGTAGTAAAAGTGACACTTGGCCCAGTAATATGGCGTCGATGGGCCGGACTCTGGCTTTTCTACTTTCGAAACGAGATGCCGTAATAAATGTGATGATCGGCTTAGTATAGTGCCGATACTAGGCCAAGCTTCGGCTGAAGGTAGGTAAATTTGAAAAGCCGACAAAGGCCGCCGTCGTTGGCCCAGAACTTGGCCGATTCAAACACAGAGATTGTGTAGATTCTGCAGGAAAAATGGAAGATTTGTCCACCAAAGATACAGGCATCGATATCCATCGAGATTATTTTGGTGCAGGCAAAACAGTAGATCTAATCGGTCATCTGCTTTGCGACATTTTCAATAAAAACAAATTTCTTCTCAACGGAGTCAAGATGCGTCTTCGACTCGTACGTACAAAAGATGGGTTTCGCCTTTTGGTTCCCGTAAGGATATGCAGTTTACACATTTTGGAAGCACCGCTCCTAGTACGTCGTTCAAGAATAAGCCCAGGCATATACCCTCGAAGACAAATACCCTCGAAACCTCTGTTGCCAGATTTTTCCAAAAATGAACTTTACGTTGATGCTTATCAGACTCTTTTTTCAGCCTGTTTGGTTTTGATCTTACCCCTGATCTTTCTGAAAATTGCTATTCTCACTGGAATCTAGTAAAACATGGAAGTCTACGAATAGTGGTGCGTTTTGAAGAACCACTTGCCAACACGGTAAACTGTATTATATACGCAGAATATAACGTTCTGCAAATAGACGTGTCTAGACAAGTTATTGTTGATTATGGAGGGTAATAAATCATTTTCGCCGCCGCCTTCATTTCTTGGAATTTAACATATCTCACATCCTAACGTACACCTGTGTTTACTTAGGACAGGTTTGGACAGGAAATGAGTACCTTCTTACATTCTTGCTGTTATCTCTCGAAAATACCGCTGTGTAAACATTAAAAAAACGAAGGGAAAAATCTTGACCATATATCATCATATATACGTGTTTCTTGGAACTGCCGTTTTCTGCAAACGCATTATCAGCAAGACTTTAATTGTGCGAATAATATTATGGACTACGTCATTGATATTCAAGGCTTTCGTGAGCTTGAAAATGAGTTTATTGCAAAAGAAGTGGCCGTTATTGCAGTGGATCATAACTTTAACGGACATTAGATAGCTGCACCACTTTATCCCTTCTCGGATCTTTGTAGCGATGCAAAGAAGCAGAATAACTGGCTCACTTGTTATTTCCACATTTCCTACATTCGAATCTTCGTGATTTTGTAAATCTATACCCGTGGCCGAGAGAAAGCTGCACTTTTGCAAAATATCATGAGTAGTCAAATTATTAATCTGGAAGAATTAACTTATGCAACTTTAAAAAAACTGGAAACGAGTAAAGATGACTGTTTTCATCACGGGAAGAAAGAAGGAACATTTTTTACAGGTGCTGTCAATAACGTAACTAAACTAAAAATCTGGCTTCGAAGTCAAAGACGAGAAGAAATATCACTTCGAGGTATCACACGCCAGAGTACACTGAAAAAATGTCTGTTTTAAAACTGAAAATCATGCGACGGCGGTGACATCGAGGACGATCGCTGACAACATGCAAATTTCTGTTACAAAATCAATCAGACTGCGAGTGAGGTAAAGAAACCCTTAACAGATTTGCCTCGACTTGGCAGACCTGGAAATAGAGATGGACAACCTTCAGATACTTCGAGAACTTCAAGCAATACCACGGCATACAACTGGTGTATTCCCTGCGGATCGGATACCGATGGTGTGGATGGGACCTACTGCATAATTCTCAACACTGATCCACACAATAAAAACGGATCACATTGGGTTGCGGTTTATATTGACAGAAATGGCCACGGAACGTACTTTGACAGTTACGGCCTACTGCCTCTTATTCCTCAACATCTTTATCGTCTGCGAGGAAACTGTACCTTATTCCGACGGAAAACAGCAGAGTTACAAAGTTCCTCTTCGGACGTGTGAGGTCAGTTTTGTATAATGTTCTTGTATTATATGTGCAGTGGTTTTTCTTTGCGTGAGTTTACCAGGATTTTTAACAAAAATATGTTAAAAAATGACCGCATAGCTGCGAATTTTCATAAAATGATTTTGACAAAATATAAAATCAAGCCGAGCATTTTGCACAAATCTGAAGACAGATTTCAAGGTTGGGATTATAACAAGGGGGCTATATTAATTCATATCTTGAATCCTGTGTTCAATCTTGCTCTTCACAATTTGCTACTTTATATCTAACATAGTATACTTATATTTAATACAGCGCACTACGTATTACTTTAACCCTTTGCGGCGCACATTTTTCTGTCAAACAAATTTTACTGTTATATTCACCTTAGTGGGTTTTCGGGGTCGCTGATCACGAATCTGAAGTCAGATTTCCAAAATTCTAAATGGCGGATCCAATATGGCGGACGAGTTTTTGTAAAAGTTGTCGCATTTTCATAAAACTTGTGACTCAGGTGTTTCTAAGGTTACGAAAATGGAGCCCAATTTGCAAAGTTCAAAGTGGCGGATCCAATATGGCCGACGAATTTTCAAAACTCGTCCGCCATATTGGATCCGCCATTTTGAATTTTGCGAATCTGGCTTCGGATTCGTAATCAGCGACCCCAAAACCCTCCAGATATCAAGTTTCATTAAAAGTTGGCAAATGTTTGAAAACTCGTCAGCCATATTGTATCCGCCATTTTGAATTTTGCAAATCTGGCTCTGGATTCGTAATCAGCGACCCCAAAACCCCTATTGTACCAAGTTTTATTTCAATTGATTGAATACGTCGTTCAAAACCGAATTCTTTCGTAAAAAAGAGCGATTTTCAAAAATTGTTTATTTATAACTATTTATAATTTTATGCAATACGTTCCTCATTATTTTTTTTAATTCTTTAATGCTTCAAATACGGTAACCAACGGAAATTGTTGTTATTACTTCAAAAATATTGAATCTAGAGAAAAAAGTTGTGAATAAAAAAGGTGGTAATCTGGGTTATCACTGCGCCGCAAAGGGTTAAGAGTTTATGAAATATATTTTTGCGATATGTGCTTATTATATCTATAAGTCTTCAAGTATCTTTCTCTCTTTTTCATGCTGCGTCACTTGTATGTCTTTACTTTGAAGTTTTATTGGAAATTCTTGCTTGAAAGAAAAACGTCTTTGTGTGTGAGTGTGTGATTTTATTCAATTAAATAAAATCACATCCCTGTCTACGATGTGTAATGAGTCATAATAATAATAATAATCATAATCCTAATAATAATTGATATTTTTGTTTGAAAATTTGGTCAATACATCAATTTTAATATGTTTGAACATAACCCTAATCTATTTATTTATCTTTCTCTTCTTCTAGAAAATAAGTTTTATTATTTAACTTTGAAATTTATTTCTTAATTAAAAGTCATTCAAGTAGCAGCATAGAAGTTAATTATTCTTTCAGCAGTAGTCTAGAATCTAATAAGCCATTAATACAGCTTTAAATATGGCGCCATACAGTCTACGAAACTCCATCCGTCCTGCATAAGTATACAACACCCTGATATAGCATTGTTTATCCAGCAATTCCTTAGATTCCATTCCTAGACTTTAAACGAACACAAGCGTCGAGCGAGGCAAGGCCCAACCAGCCGCCGACTGGCGACAGACGTCTGAGCAAACACCGAGGAGTGGGGGCTTATCTCGTCTGGCGAGTCATAGGTGCCCTTAACTACTGATGTATATCATTTCCGGGGCACCTCTGGGCCGATTTGACGCCCGTCCGCTCCGTGCATTTTGAATGTTTTTTTACTTTATTTACTCAGGGTGATACCTTTGATAACATCTAGTTTAAAACTGGCACACAATTTTAACTGAAGCTTCAATTTGACCGTATATGTGGATTCATACCATTTCTGTGGCACCTTTAGGCCGATTTCACCCACGTTCGCGCAATGGATTTCGATATTTTTAAATTTTATCTACAGAAAATGATACCTTTAATATTATCGAGTTTAAAATTGACACAATTCTTTAATTCCAGCCTAAAATTAAAGGAATAAGTGGATGTACACCATTTCCAGGGCACCTTTGGCCCGATTTGATTCCCGTCCGCTCCATGGATTTTGATTTTTTTTTTACTTTATTTACTGAAGGTGATACCTTTGATAATATCTGGTTTAAAATTAGCACAAAATTTTAATTGAAGCTTCAAATTGACAGTATATGTGGATTGATACCATTTCCGGGGAACCTTTGGGCCGATTTGACCCCCGCCTGATCCATCGATTAAAAATTTTTGTTTGATTTTATTTACTGAAGGTGATACCTTTAATAATATCTAGTTCGGAATTGGCACAAATCTTTTATTCCAGCCTGAAATTGATGGAATAAGTGGATGTATACCATTTCCAGGGCACCTTTGGGCCGATTAGACGCCCGTCCGCTCCATGGATTTTGAATTTTTTTTTTACTTTATTCACTCAAGGTGATACCTTTGATAATATCTAGTTTAAAAAAGGCATACAATTTTAATTGAAGCTTCAAATTGTCCGCATATGTGGATTGATACCATTTCCGGGGCACCTTTGGGCCGATTTTACTCCCGCCTGCTGCATCGATTAAAATTTGTTTTTTGATTTTATTTACTGAAGGTGATACGTTTAATAATATCTAGTGCGAAATTGGCACAAATTTTTTATTACAGCTTAAAATTGAACGAAAATGTGGTTATTACTATTTTCGGGGCACCTTTGGGCCGAATTGACCCCCGGCTGCTGCATGGTTTTCGAAGTTTTTTTTAAATTATATTGACTGAAAGTGATACATTTATTAATATCTAGTTCCAAATTGGCACAAATCTTTAATTCCCGCTTAAAATTGAGCGAACATGTGGATTGATACATTTTCCGGGGCACGTTTAAGCCGATTTGACACTTTTTAGATGATGGAACAGTAATTTTTAACTTTTTTGACACCCAGTGAATAATCTGTGTCGGAATTAAAATTTAAAACCCGGAAAAATTATTTATGTTTGAGAGAAAATGTAGGCTTTTGTGAAAATTAGTTTTTTTGCACCCATCTTTTTTTTAAGGCTAAATTCGAAAGACCGAAAGTACCAATGTATTTTATAAACATTATCCTACATTTTTGTGCAGAAAAAAATGAAAAATTACAATTTCGTAAATATTAGTATGGAACCGTCACACTCAGTCTGATACTATTTCTGGGGAACCTTTGCTACGATTTAAACCTCGCCCGCCCCATGGATTTTGATTGTTATCGTTGATTTTATTTACTGAAGGTGATACCTTTCACAATATCTAGTTCAATATTGGCCTAATTTCTTTATTTTACATTAAAATTGAAGGAATAAGTGGATTGATACTATTTCCTGGGCACCTTTGGGCCGATTTAACTCCCGCCCGCTTCATGGATTTTGAATTTTTTCTAACTTTATTAAATCAGGGTGTTTTGAATTAATGAAGGACTGGCATGGATAGGGAAGGAATCACCAAGAACCAAAAAAAGGTTTTGGTTGTTGGTGAAAATTGGCACAGATGTAGCCTCCGGAAGCTACGACCACGATCGTTCACCGAACGATCGATCCCGACGCGACCGGAGGTGATATGTCATACGACTCGTCACTTCTCGCAACACCAGAAGACGGTCGAGTCGGGAAATCACTGAACAATCAATTTGGACTTAAAGAGCCACTCGAATTGTCTAAAAGGGACAATTGATTTTAACTCGTGGCACGGATCGAAGTGGCCACCCTAGCTTACACCTTGATAGAAACTGAGCAGAGCAGCTAAAGCGTCCGAGCCAGCTCAATAAAAGAATCCTCACGCGACTACCTGAGTTTCCATACAACGAAAAGGTAGAACGCGAAACTCAAAAACTGAGGGAAAACCTTGAGGAGAATAAACACTGGGCGGAGACCATGCTATGATCGATGAAACCCGAAGGTCAATCAAAAGATAAACAATAACATCAAATTAATTATTAACATCCCGCCCGCCTCGTTCGCCGAATGAAACAAATTCCACGTACGAAGGTCAAGGGTTTAGTGCCGCCCGCCATGACGGACACAATAAATTTCCATGTATGCGTAAGCCGTAGCTCCGATCGCCATGGAGCACAATTAGCCGTGTAGAGTCAGCGCACGACTGGTAAACAGCTCAATTTGACGACGGGACGATTGTAGGTTCCAATCGAAGTTTTATCCGTGGCAGATCGCACAAGTCCATCGTGTCCGGGACTAAGATTGGTTACCCGTCCTAAAAGCCATGTCCTACATTGAAGTAGAGAATGGTCGACTGCCGACTGTCTCGTGCCCATTTTGATGATTATGTTTCTGCACAGTCCATTCATTTCTTTACTGGCATTACCATCTGAATTTTCCTTTGTAGGGATGTAGCGTCAAACAACTTTCAAAAGAGTTCACTGGATCTCTGAAATTCAGTTGGCGACAGAAATCGACCAACGGGAAGGATCATCTATTTGAACACAACCGAGAATGCTTCGTGAGTCCGGCCAAGCGTAGCTGACCGCATGAAAGAGTTCCGATTCCCCGCGTACGGAATTAATCAATCGAACCATAAGCACAGTAGCACAAGTTTCCAGTTTAGGGATAAAGTCGTGTTGGCTGGCATCCCGAAAAAACGTGGATTACTATTCTATTTTTATTACTCTAATCTCAGCAGGGACTCTTCCAAGGTGCGGATACAGGCTTGTCCAAGAGGGAGGCGCACGATGTATCTGCCCGTCTTGTCGCGTCTAAGTCTGTCCGTAAAAGTTCGCTCACATTCCTGATCCTCGAGAGAAATCAACGATTTGATACTACTACCCTGATACTACTACCCTGATACTACTTCCCTGATACTGCTACCCAGAATCGTTTCAGGAGGCTAGCAAGGTTGTCCCTTTGGCGGACAGTTAACGTCAGTACGGTTCTGGAATGGCCCGATTCATCTGCAGGTGTAGAGGATCCGACCGGACCAATCACAAACCGCCTGAAAACGAATCGAAAGGCGACGGGAGCCTTTCGCGACCCTTGACGACTAGCATCCAGAAGAGGTGAGCCGTGAATCAGCGCCCAAGAGCACATCGATGGGTTAGGGTAAAATGAACTTTGGATCCACTAAGGGAAGCCCCTGGATCTGATGCCAATCCCTATCCGCAACTTTCTCCGATGGAGCGATCACACGAAGATCGCGAGGAACAAGAGCATTCACTTCGACAAGTAACAATGATTGCCGAGATTCGAGAGGTAGGGCCACGCGTCTAGGAGCAATCTTGATTGGTTTATTTTCAGCTGTGCTAATGCTCGAGGAGGGCTTGTTCGAAATTGGTGTCCATCCGAGGTCTTGACAGCGGCTTGTGCTGTAGCAAGTAGAACTTGTCAGAAAGAGGCCGAATAATCGGATTCCGATTTCAACCGAACTTTATTAGTGGTTGAGGGGTCCGAGTCGTCAGTCGAAGGCCTTTTACGAGTCATGCTTTCATGAAGTGTGATATAATGTTGTTTTTTTATCATAAGCGATAACAAGGCTTCGAAGGGCAGTTACGACTCCCATGTCCAAACTTATGACAATCAAAGCATGAACGTAGTCGAATTGCACTTGATGCCTATCAGAATCATTAAGCCTGTGTCACTCTTGAAGATGACCGATGAAGTGGTTTGGGTTACATGCAGTACAAGAGGTATTGACAGATGTCTTTACGACTCGCGAATTCATTTTTCGAGCTTTGCGAGGTTTTCTAGGTTGAGGCGGTGGACCTGCCCCTGGATTCACTCATTAGCGTATACGACGTTGCGGCAGCCCCAATTGCTCGAATTCACTGTTGTAGGAACACTTGAATTTCAGAAATGTGAGAAGATGGTTCTTTATATATTTGATTGAAGTTACCAATGACAATCTTCTCATCAAAGGTCTATGACTCTCATGATGAGACCTGTGAATGAATATTCATGAATTGTGTAACGTTTGCAGACCTGCAACCAATCTCAATGACAAAACAGAACCCCAGTCAGGGATTTAATTTTTCGGACATAGAACGACAGAAAATGAGAAGGCAAGAAATAGAGTTTGAACCTCAATTGCAATGCAGAGACCACGGCAAAAGTCCAAAGTTAGCTGGTCAAACTTTAATTAAGATTCAGGCAAAGATGAATAACAAAACAACAAGATAATACATAATCTGTCATGGGAAATAAGACAGTCATGCCTGAGAGCATGTTTCACAGTGCTTGCAATGTTGGAACAAATCAGCAATCAATATGTCTGTCATGCCGGAGAGTCTGTTACGAGGTGTTTGCAAGGTTGCAAACAATCAACAATCAATATGTCCGTCATGCTTGAGAGCCCGTCTCGAAGCGTTTGTAATGTTGCAAACAATCACAATACATGTTATAATATATGAAAAGGTCCAAAGTTAGCTTGTCAAACTTTAATTAAGATTTGGACAAAGATAAATAACAAAACAACAAGGTAAAATATATAATCTGTCATAGGAAATAAGTCAGTCATGCCTGAGAGCCTGCTACACAGTGCCTGCAATGTGGCAACAAATCAACAATCAATATGTCTGTCATGCCTGAGAGCCTGTCTCGAGGCGTCTGCAATGTTGCGAAAATCACACAGTCAGTGAATCAGTTTATCATGCCTGAGAGCCTGTCTCGAGGCGTTCGAAATGTTGCGAACCATCAACCATCAATATGTCTGTCACGCTTCGAGCCTTTCTCGAAGCGTTTGCAATGTTGCAAACAATCACACAGTCAGTAAGTCAGTTTGTCCTGTCTGAGCCAGTCTCGAGTCGTTCGCAATGTTGCGAACCATTAACCATCAATATGTCTGTCATTCTTCGAGCCTTTCTCGAAGCGTTTGCAATGTTGCAAGCCTCAATAAACTTCGTATCCTTTCAATACGCTCTTTCTCTTTACTTCAATTTCTCTTGCTAAACTTTCCTATCTTATCATCGATTTTCAAAAGATTACATTATTTCTACGAATTCCAAGAAATTTCGAAACCTTGAGAGGATACAAAATTTAAATATTTTGAAAATAAGTATTCAAACATGTAGAATTTAATTCACAATATACGAATAATTCTACGATTAAAATAATATCTTTCAGGTTATAACCTTCAAAATTAAATTTTAAATGTACAGTGTAAAAATACATAATTTCAAATTTTGTAGACATTTCAATCCAAACAATCAGCAACCGAGAATAGTTCAAATTGCATACTTATGTAAATTAAAGCTTTAAGGCTGAACTCCAATGTGCACCAAAGTATGCAACCCGCAAGAATTCCACATCGAAATTGTTCAAAATTGCACGTTATGTAATTATAATGACATTTTAAAGTTATTGGATACATTTTTCCACTAAGAATTAACAAAATCCTGATAGTATTGAAAATCTGACAAAAATGAGATAAGTAATAAACCTATATGTGACCTTTTATTCTGTATAATTCATGCGATATTTCACTATCTCTTTCGAAATACATTAATAGCATTGCATTCTTCAAAAAACGTCAAATAATTGACTAGAACTATGAAATTTCAAAAAACTTACTTTAAGTTCATGCTCCTCTCGCCAACCCATTATCCGGCTCGAAGGACCAAAATGTTTTGAATTACTGACGGACTGGCGTGGGACAGCGAAGGAATCATGTTCAGTCATGTTAAACTCAAAGAAAAGAAACCAGACAATTTCTCAGCGGGATACTGCAGTTTTAAATAACTTGTATCGATTAAGTCCAGGATTTGATTCCCGCTCGCTGCATGGATTTTTATTTTTTGTTGTTGATCTTATTTACTATAATATATAGTTTAAAATTTGCACTATTTTTTTATTCCACCTTAAAACTGAACGAATAAGTGGATATATACTATCTCCAGGGCACCTTTGGTCCGATTTGACAGCCGTCCGCTCCATCAATTTTGATTTTTTTTTTAATTTGATTCAATTGATAACATCCAGTTTAAAATTGGCACAAAATTTTAATCAAAGCTTCAAATTGACCGTGTATGTGTATTGATATCATTTGCGGGGCACCTTTGGGCCCATTTGAACCCCGTCCGCTTTATCGACTTCGAATTTTTTTTAATTTTATTTGCTGAAGGTGATACCTTTAATTGCATCTAGTTCAAAATTGGCACATACTTTTCATTCTAGCTTAAAATTGAACGAATAAGTGGCTTGATACTTCTTCCGGGGTACCTTTGGGCCGATTTGACCACCGTCCGCTCCATGGATATGGAATTTTAAAAATTTTATTCACTGAAATTGATATCTTTAATAATATTTAGTTTAAAATTGGCACACAATTTTAATTGAAGCTTCAAATTGATCATATAAGTAGATTAATACTATTTCCGGGGCACCTTTGGGCCGATTTGACCTCCGTCAGTTCCATCGACTTTGAATTTTTTAAAAGTTTTATTTACTGAAAGTGATACCTTTATTAATATCTTGTCCAATATTGGCAGAAATTTTTTATTCCACCTTAAAATTGAACGAATAAGTGGATGTATACCATTTCCGGTCCACCTTTGGCCGATTTTACTCCTGCCCGCTCCATGGATTTTATTTCTTCTGTTGATCTTATTTACTATAATATCTTGTTTGAAATTGGCACTATTTTCTTATTCCACCCTAAAACTGAACGAATAAGTGGATGTATACTATTTCCAGAGCACCTTTGGTCCAATTTGACCACCGTCCGCTCCATGAATTTTGAATTTTTTTAAATTTTCTTTAATTGATAACATCTAGTTTAAATTTGGCACGAAATTTTAATCAAAGCTTCAAATTGACCGTGTATGTGGATTGATATCATTTGCGGGGCACATTTGGGCCTATTTGTACCCCGTCCGCTCCATCGATTTTGAATTTTTTTAAATTTCACTTACTGAAGGTGATACCTTTAATAATATCTAGTTCAAAATTGGCCGATTTGATACGTTTTTGATGATGCAACATTAATTTTTAACTTTTTTGACACCTCGTGAATAATGTGTCTGAATTAAAAAAAACCGAAAAAATTATTTATGTTTGGGTGCAAATGTAGATTTTTGTAAACATAAGTTTTTTTGCACCCATCTTTTTTTTTTAAGGCGGAATTCGAAAAAACGAAAGTTCCAATGTATTTTATAAACATTATCCTACATTGTTGTGCAAAAAAAAATGAAAATTTGAAAATTACAATTTTGAAAAAATTAGTGTGGAACCGTCACACTCAGACTAATACCTTTTCTTCGGTACATTTGCTACGATTTGACCCCCGTCCGCTCAATGGATGTCGAATTTTCTTTTTGACTTTATATACTGAAGATGATACGTTTAATAATATATAGTTTAAAATCGGCACAAATATTTAATTTCAGCTTAAAATTGAACGTATAAGTGGAAGTATGCCATTTCCAGGGCACCTTTGGGCCGATTTCACCGCCGTCCGCTGCATTATTTTTGAATTTAAAAAAATTTTTATTCACTGAAAGTGATAGCTTTGATAATATCTAGTTTAAAACTGGCACAAGGACTCCCGTTTCCGGCGTTTCCGGCGTGAAGGTGTTTGTTGAAAAAGTGAGTGATATTTTGAGCGTTTGAGTCACTTTTGGGGTAGCCGGAAAAGGACCGATGAAGGACAGGTAGCAGGGCGGGGTATCAGAGTGGCGACAGAAGTTACGCAAGTTGCATTAAAATCAGTTTAATGGGTAGCGGGAACTCTGACGAGGAAGTTTTCTATATGCCGAAGCGTGAGGAAAAAAGGGGAAAATATAGAAAAACAGTA
>CAKNWW010237990.1:0-11692 GCA_932074435.1 Andricus kollari | reverse complement strand
TTTTTTTTTTATGAATTAAAAGTTAGATAAGAATACAAAAACAACATAGGTAAAATGGTTAAAAATTGAAATTTTAAATATTAATTTTATATTCTTTTTATTTAATTAGTTACAAAATTCAAATTTTATTAATTTTGAAATTAAAGAATCCAAAATTATATTATATGTTGGACTATAATTATTGAGATCTGAAATTATATTTAAGCAATTAAATTTTTCCTAATAAAGAACATTTCTGCTATTAATCTTTTAAATTCATTAGGTTCATGATGTAAAACTGTAACATTTTTCCAATCAGTTAAGTATGCAATTTCAACCTGATGTTTAGCTATGACTTTATGTTTTTTGGATTTTGTCTAAAATTATCATGATGTTCTTTAATTCTAGTAAAAATTAATCTACCAGTTTGACCAATATAACATTTGTCACCATTCAAACATTAAATTTTATATACTACATCAGTAAGTTGCAAATTATCTAACAAGTCTTTACCTAATTTTATAAATATATCAAGTTTTGAATCAATTCTAAAATGTATTGTGATATTAAAATCATTTCAAATGCTTTTAATTTCAAAAGATAACTTTCCGTGAAAAGAAATAGACATTGTTGATTTAAAAATTAAATTCCTAACTATATTTATAATATTTTGGTTAGATAAAGAATCTATAATTGTTTTAATTTTATTATTAATATGTGTTTGAATAAATTCTATTGGATAGTTATTTAAATAAAGAGTTTTTTTTTATTAATTCAATATTTGACTTGTGAAATGATTCATGTGATTATACGGCATTATATTTGTAAGATAGGTATCATAGGAAAGTTAGCAAGGAATTTTGTCGTGGTACCTAAGTTGGTACTTTTGGTAACTTAATTAATTTAGCACGGAATGTTGGTAGACTATTTTTTATAGAAAATATGGTACAAAATATTTCTATGATAGTATATTTAGCACACAATTTTTGTAAGTAAGTTTAGTGTCGAAGGAAAGTTGGCACAAAATTTTTTCCAAAATTATTTTACTTCTGAAATTGACGATTCTTGAGTTATGAAATAGGAATTCCGAGAAGGTTGTTGGAGCATTATGAGCTACGTCTGCCGTATAATTATTATTGGCTTTACTTTGCAGTTTGCAGCCAGAAAGCATTATTGCTTTCGCTGAAGTCTGTAGGCCTATTCGCCTCCGGTCGACGAACGAGTTCTATGTCAGAATTGTAATTTTATTGTAGGAATGAATGCAAATTTACGTGGCGGAAGTTACATACGAGTATGTGGATCACAACCTAGAAACCTTGAACCACCAAATGCGTTTTGATTACCCATCATGTCCCATTAGCAAACCCAAAAGTGTCTGGAAAGTGTCATCCAACTTTCTCCACAAATAGACCGAATTTTCAGATCCAAATCACATACTAAAATTTAAACTAATTTTAATTTAACATTTATTATGGTTTGAAACATTTTAGAAAATCTCCTTTCTAGTCAAAAGTACAATATCATTCGGGGGAGACACCAAAAGTTTCATATTGTTCACCAAAAAATCCAAAAAATTAAAAATCTCAAAAAATTACGTTCATAACAAATTGGGGGCCCGTATTCAATAATTAATAAGGGCCCTCAATTATATTCTCGTTCTGTTAAAACCACGTATACTAATATGAATTAGGTCAATTTGAAAAAATAGTTATCAATTTGCCTAAAATAGTAATTATTGTTAATTTTTCGAGCTGGAAAAGGGGTAGGATGTGACAGACATTTCATCTACCCTTTCCCAACTCGAAAAATTACCATTTTGAGTTAAACAAAATTTATAAACATTTATAATTGAAAGGTAGTCGGGCAAAAGGGCGTAAGTGCCAAAACTCGAATTTTACAGGAGACGCATTAAACTCTCTGACTGTAACACATTTATTTTGAACAAAAAACTAGAAAATAATTTTTAGGTATAATTGTCAGGGTCTGTTGAATCGTGAAAAGATGACTTTGAAAAAAGCAACCATCTCCGAGAAAACCCTTGTCGAAGGAAAGGCGCGTCCCAAAAAACGCCGATTTTGACTCAGAATAGAAAGAGTTGCATAGTTTTTTATTTAATAATTTAAAAAAAATAAATAAGAAAAAACATAACTTTGGAGATACTACTTAACTCTATCGAACCATAGATAGAACATTCTAAAGGAAGCCACCACCTCCAAGAAAACTCCTCATAAATCGTGAGGCGCGTCCCCATCAAAAATAAAAATATTGACACACAATGAGTTGCATACCTTTTTTGGTTTTTATTAAAAACAAAAAACAAAAAAACAAGAGAGTACTTTCGAGTTATTACTTAGCTTTATTGAGTCGTTAAAAGAACAGGCAAAACGAAATTATCACGTATAAAAAAAATCGGAACCTGTATTTTGACCCACTTCTAAATCGAACTGGACCATAATCAAAACAGTTATTTTAAGCCAATAAATAAAAAAATTCCGAAATTTGGCAATCATGTCTTTTTGCCCGACGACCCTTCGATTTATTAATTTTACAACATTTATTTAACATATTATAATTTTAATGTTTCATAGCAATTATACATTTTTACTATTCTAATATTTAAAATTAATCTACAAATAGTGAAATTCATTAAAATAATAACATCAATGATAATCTCGGATCGATTGACATTTCTTTGAATATAAATACATTTCTTCTTATATTGTTTCGTTCTGAAGTTTGATTTTAAAAAATTTAGATTATTTTTCTGTTTTTTTTTTCAGAAAAATACAAATTTTTTTATGAAAAAATTATAAATATCAGTATAAAGTGAGTATAATTTTGTGGAAAACCAAAAAATTAAAAATAATCAGTTGTTGAACAAAAAATGTTTAATGATCTTTTATTTTTTAACAAAAATGTCAATGTTTTTTTGTCTCCCCCAACTGATATTTCACTATTGGACTATGGAAAGAAGGTTTTTCAAAAGGTTCTAACCCATTTACTCCAAACTTCGAAAAAGTCATCAAAGACAACTCAGTTGAATTTTCAACGAAAAAGTTAATTTTCAACAAAGAAGTTAACTTTTCAACCAAAAAAAGAATTTTCAGCAAATAAAGTTTTTAAAATAAAAAAAAGTTTATACAAGTTGTTGAACTTTCAAGTCAAAATACGTGTTTACAAGAAATTAAAAGATAAATTCAATTTCAAAAAATAATAAAAAATATAACAATTTTTAATATTTAATTAACTAATTACTGTAAAAAAGTTGAATTTTCAACCCGAAAATATGAATTTTCAACAAAAAAAGTTCATTTTGAATCTAATAGTTGCATTTATAACCAAAAAAGAGGAAATTTAAAACCAAGAAGATGAGTTTTCTATCAAATACATGAACTTTTACTAAAACAGATTCCTTTTCAACCAAAAATGTAAAAGTTACATTTGCAGTTTAAGCAATTAATTTCAAAACAATTTTGAACAAAATAATTAAATTATCAACCAAAGAGATTAATTTTCAACTAAAACGATGAATTTTCAACTGGAATAGTTAAAATTTCAGTTAAAAAATAATTTTCTACAAAAAAAATCAACGAATAATGTAATAGTAGATGTTTACCAAAAAAGATTTTTATTTTAAATCGAAAGCAGTTTAATTCAATCAAAAAATTATATCAGGCTGCCCGCAAAACTTCATTTTCAAAGTTCCCTAATTTTTGCCTAACCAATATTTCATTTTCCTTGACCATAAATATTCAAAGATCGGAATCTTAATCTTGTCTTGATTCCCTGACTTTTGCAAGATTTTTGTCAAAATCACTGACTTGTCCCTGATTTCCCGGTTTTCCCTGACCTACGGCCACCCTGAATAATTGGGTTTACCGGTTAAAGAACTGTAAATGTAGAAGTTAGGTAAATCTAGTTTAGAATCTAGAATCTAGTTTCTGGAATAAGAGAAGGAATACCTCAAGGTGAAGCACGACCTTCGAAGTTATATTTTTTAACGATAGTTAACTAACGTGAGAACTACTCGGAGTCACGTAATTGTTACTCTTTAAATTACTATAGCGGAAGCGCGACTAGGTATCTACTATCTCAAGTCCAGGTCATTCTCACCAGTATTCCCCTTCATATCACGAGTACCTTGCCACCTTTTTCTAGCCGTTAGCTATAACTCTTTATTACAATTTTATCTCCATTTTATATATTTTCAATCTGGCAATTCATATTCGAGTAAAAGAAAAAAATAACTCTCTCCCTGTGTGTTTTTTTTTTATTTTACTTTATATAATAAGTTTCCCGCGAAAAGCACTTTACGCGTTTACGCTTCGATTTTCTCACAAGAAAACGTTATTCATTTTTTAAACAAATTTCGGAAAGTTTCTGGAATTTTAATTTATAAACTCAATTCTTCAGCTGTAATTTCTGTTTGGGGCCGTTCAAAAAGCACGCCACACTGCCTGGAAGGGTAACAGGTTTTGTGACATAGGGGGGAAGGATTAGCGCAGAATATATGACATCACACATGGAAAATATAAACGTGAATAACAGTTTTTTTAAATGCTTGAAAAAATGAAAATTAGTGATTTTATTTGACAAGTTAAGCTTTTAAATGCAAACGTCACAATCTTTCCCCTCTTTGCCCCTTTTTTCGCTCAAATGCGAACTGAGTTGATAGAACCCTATAAAAAACGTAAGTACGGTATTAAATTTTTGTTTCACAATTCATCTCTTTTGTTTAAAACTTCTACTATTTGGTTGGAAATTTAACTATTTTGGTGAAAGTTCGTTTTTTTGTTGTTTGATAATTAATTTTTATAGCTGAAAATTAACCTATTCTATGTTTGGTTAAAAATTTATCGTTTTTAGTTGAAATTTCAATAATTTGTTTAAAAACTGATGCATTGTGTTGTATATTATTATGTTCTGGTAGAAAATTAATCTTACTGATTGAAAATTTAACTACTTGGTTAAAAATGCAACTGTTTTGGTTGAATTTTAATCTTTTTTGTTTAAAAATTCGACAATTTGGTTGAAAATTCATCTTGTCAGGTTGAAAATGCAACTATTTGGTTAAAAATTTAACTATTTTATTGAAAATTCTTCTCTTTTGCTTAAAAGTTTAATTATTTCGTTTTAAATGCAACTGTTTAGGATGCTATTTATTTTTTTTTCAACTATTTGGGTGAAAATTAATTTTTATAGATCGAAAATTCAACTATGTGGTTACAAATTCAACTATTTTGTTGGAAATGGAACCATTTTGTTGAAAATGTAACCATTTTGTTGAAAATTAATCTATTTTCTTAAAAATACATCTTTTTTGTTCGAAAATTCAACAGCTTGTTGAAAAATCGTCTTTTTGGATTGAAAATTCATCTTTTTTAAAAAAAAAAGTTCTGCTGGTTTGAAAATTCGACTATTTGGTTAAAAATACAACGGTTTCTGGTTGAAGTTAATTTTTTTCTGTTTTAAAATTCGATCATTTGGTTGAAAATTCGTCTGTTTGGTTGAAAAGTTAAATATTTGATTAAAAATTCGTCTATTTTGCTTGAAAGTTCAACTATTTGATTATAAATTCAACTGTCTTGTCTAAAATTTATTTTTGTTGTTGTAAATTCAACTAATTGTTTGAAAAATCATATTTTTTGGTTGAATATTCATCTTTTCATTATTAAAAGACAGCTGTTTTCTAAAAAATTCAACTTTTTAATTTGTAATTTAACTCTTTCATTGAAAATTCATCTCTCTTGCTAGAAAGTAAATCTTTTTTATGCTAAAAGTTAAACTATTTTGTTGAAAATGCAATATATTTCAACTTGATATATCCCAAGCGTTTTAAATTGAGTTCAATATGTTGCCTATACAATATTAATTTTATTTTAAATACTTTATTCTCCTATTTTCGTTAAAAATCACCCTATTTCCCATATTTTGCGAACTTCTTAGAAACAAATTGTATTCGCTATTTTTTTACAAACATAAATGATTTAAAAAGACGCTGCAGTCTATAATTTGCATACATTTTGGCTGCATAGGGCATATTATATTCAAATCTACACCAATAAACGCTTTTTAAATTACACTGGAACTTGGATTTAAGAACGGTTTCGGGAATGGCTTACAGTGGCCTTGATCTTAAATCCGGGGAATCCAAACGTAAACACTCAGAGCCGCATGAACTATTTTTATTGTATTTTGATGCATGCTAACAGCTGACGCAACTGACGCGCTGAGAGTACTGCCCTCATGCTGTTTGTTACGCATGACTGAGCACCGCTTCTGGGTCCCGCGGATCCCCTTATCACGAAACTGACGAGAACTGAAATCCTAGGAACGTCGTAAATCCGGGTTTCTTAAATCCAAGTTTCAATGTGAACCTTTTCTATCCGTTTTCATGCCATGCTTTAAAGAAATATTTTAGATTTTGAATATGCCAGATGTATTTAAAAGTATCTCGACATTTTCTAACGTAATATCAATGACTCATTATATTAATATATTAGATTAAATTGGAACGAATATATTTAGAACCGAATGAATAATCGTATCCTGAACTCGATTCCGCGTATTTCCGACATACTCATCCCACGATCGTTAAAAGTTGGAATTTACTGCTGATCCGTTATATGTATAGGTTGAGTGTAACTAGAATAAACTAAGCAAGAGCTAAGAAAGGGACTAAAGGTACTTACATACTTTCATTGTTGCGCGAGCCTCGCACGGCAATTATACGCTACATCGCTCGAGATTAGCACACCGTGACTTGCGTGCGAAAATCTTCTTTAAACGTCAAGTTTTCCTTAGATTAGTACATCCAAGCGTGAAAAGGGGTTTTCTTAGTCGAGCTATTTTAAACCTTCCAATTGTGTGTTAAGTACAAAATTCACGAGTCATTGAGTTCGGTAACTTCAAAGGAAAGTTAAAGATAATTAGTTCAATCTATTTTCTGAATTCTTATTAAATTATTTTATTTCATTCAACATTATTTATACATAATACAAAACCAGACCGCTACGATTCCAATATGAAAACAATTTTAAGCCTAACACATTAGCAATTTTTGAACTTGAAAGGCATTAATTGAGTTTGAAATCTTCAATTAATTCCAATTTTAATATCCAGAAAAAAAGAGCTTAATTTTTAAGGCTTAAATTGAAAAAGTTAATTTCGCAAGTATCTTCATTCTTCCTTGGTTAATTCTAACTGTTTTAAATTAAAATACCGCTGCGAAGTACTCACTATGGGTGTATTTATTTTTTCTCATTTTATGAGCACTTTGCTTCCTCATATAGGTATGAAATGAATTTTCTTCTTCATAGAGGAAGGTTTTTTCCTAACAAAAGAAAAAAATTGATACTTTGAATATTTTTTAAGTTTATGTTTCTGTCTTACCGAACATCTTATTTTCAGAAAATCAGAGAGAGCACCAAAATGTCAATCGCTGTGTTCTGTTACTAGGAACAATTTTTAACTTACGGTAGTGTTCTATTTCAAATTACAACCAAATTTTTTTTTGTAGACACAATGTAACTTTTTTTTTGAAACTTTCTAAGTAGCTATTGATGGATCAAGAATGGTCATCGAAAGTTCGTCAATAGATCAATCCACGCGTCTCGAAGACGCGAATAATTACATAAAATGCAGTACTGTTATATTCCCAATAAAAAAACCCTCTTATAAACAAGGAAAAAAGTTTTGTTAAAACATTTAAAAGCAAACGATATTGGCAGGTTATGGCTGATCGTAAATATATCATATACATCACTGTTGTACTTCCAATATTTAAAAAGTTTACCTCATATCAACAGGATAAACAAGATAGTTTTTAAATTTATAAATCGGCATTGCTAGATCATAAGATGTCATAGAAGGTTCGGCAATGGGTCTATATCACAGTTGAGTATAACCTGACTTTTTAATTCAGTTTTGAATACTTCAAATTGAACAAATCCTTAAATTTGAATGACCAGGAAAAACGGAAAATAAAGAAAATTTTTCTTTTTGAGGCTTCACTGATTACCATGATTTACTACTATGTCATCTTTTCTAAAGATTGCACTTGTATCAAATTATTCACAGTATTATAAAATATATAAAATATTTAAATAAAACATTAAAAATAAAATTGGAAATACTTTTTCCAAGAAAAACTGCTGTTACTTCAAGAAGGAGAATTACAAACAAACTATAAAAATTAAAAGAAAATGTTTTTTCTTGTTGAGAAAAATGACAGAAGGACTGATGAATATTAAATTTGTACATGGTAGAAGTACATACTACATAATTACATGACAGATAACATTTACGTTTGAATGTAGTCTAGCAAGGTTGGTCGTTGACCATAACAGGTGTCATGGGCTCATGGGCCTGATGGGCCACTGCCTTGCGAAACTCCCCCTACTGCTTCAGTTACTACTTTCCTCCCCCTACTCTTTTCTGGACCAGTCTGAAACTATCATCTCATGAGTAAAGTATTACAATTAACCCTCGCCTTCACCCTTAATTTCAAGATTCTAATTATATACCAGAATATATCATTACTCTTTCTTTTTTTTACCTCCTTCAAAACAACCGACAATTTTCAAGTATAGGGGAAACCTCACTACAGTGGGTAATGCCACCTACAGTGAATAACCATTATATAAAACTAATAATATATGTAAAATAATTAATTTAATTAAATTAAAAGTCAAGACACTATACTTGCTAATAAACCAATATTAAAATTAATTATATTTCTTATATTTGTGCTCTAAATTAATTTGCATTGTCCACTGTAATTTTGCATTATCCACTGCAGGGAGGTTTCTCCTAGATGAATTTGTGCTACGAAGAAGTGAATTCTAACTATTTTCGAGAAAAACTCAAAAACAAAAACTCGACGTTTTTAAAAAATGAAATATAATAAAATTCCGCATTAAACTGTCATAACCGATTAAAAAAAATTGTATTCAATAACAAACAAACAAAATTTTGACTTTTGAAGTGTACCGTTTTTAAAAAAAATACACCGATTCATTCAAAAATACTTAGAAAACATTAAACAAATATCCAAAAAAGGGTTCACCAGAAACACAAATCCGAAATATTATCAAATTTATTGAATTTGTTATAAACAAATAAGAGGATTAAATTTTTTCGTGGGAATTGACAGTGATTCGTCACTTGATTCGCATCAAATTTGAGCAATTTATGGACGAAAACAATTTTTTAGTTGAATTAATGAAATTTAATAGATAACTTGTTATTTTATAAACAAATTTGATAACCAATTATCCGTATCAGGTATTTATGATGGAATAAATCTTTTTTTTTCTACGGAATCGATCACATATTACTTTTTCATTCACTTCTTAGTTTATAAAAAATTCAACAGATTTTTTAATATTTGCAACGATATTTGTAAAACTTATTATTTATAATTTATAATAAATAACTTTCAAATAATTTATCATGTTTACTGTCGTGTGAAATTTCATCAGGAGAACCCTTTTCGGAACATAAAATAAAAATACCTATAATTGTAAAATTAATCAATTTAAAAAAACCAAGATTTGTGCTGGGTTGGGCTAACATTAGTGGAACAAGCACTTTTTTCCGTTTATAAAATTTAATTATTGCTTGTTTGCCAAGCACGACCTCTTTTTTTTCATAATTAGGACAGGTCTTTTTCGAATTTTTGTTTTGATTTTTTCTTTCGAAAAGAATGTGTCTCAAGAAAGTATTTAGAGGGGAAATTTCGTTGTTTTCTCGACAAAGCACAACTCTTGGTTTATGTATTGGAAAAAGTTAGTCATTTTGGGATTATGAATTTTTCTTTGAAATCGCTAGGGTTTTGCAAAAAACTCGAAACTTGAAGTTCGAACGAGTCGAGTCGAGCTGAGCTCGATCAGGTTCGAGTTGAGCCGAGTCGAGATCGAGCTTTCCACTCGAATCTCTTCGAGAACTCGAAACTTTCGAGAACTCGAACATCTTCGAGAACTTGAAACTTTCAAGTTCTCTGATGTCTTCAAGAACTCGAAACTTTCGAGAACTCGAAAGTCTTCGAGAACTTGAAACTTTCAAGTTCTCGGATGTTTTCGAGAACTCGAAACTTTCCCGTACTCGAATACTTTCGAGCTACTCGAAAGTTTCGAGCTGCTCAAAAGTTTCAGGTTCTCGAAACTTTTGAAATTAACAAGAATTTTTTCAAACCCGTTACTACGAGGTTTTTCGGATTGATAACTCGAAACTTTCGGGAACCCGAAACTTTCGAGCAGCTCGAAACTGTTCGAGAACTTGAAACTTTCAAGTTCTCGGATGTCTTCGAGAACTCGAAACTTTCGAGAACTCGAACATCTTCGAGAACTTGAAACTTTCAAGTTCTCGGATGTCTTCGAGAACACGAAACTTTCGCGTACTCGAATACTTTCGAGCTACTCGAAAGTTTCAAGCTTCTCGAAAGTTTCAGGTTCTCGAAACTTTTGAAATTAACAAGAATTTTTTCAAACCCGTTACTACGAGGTTTTTCGGATTGATAACTCGAAACTTTCGAGAACCCGAAACTTTCGAGCAGCTCGAAACTGTTCGAGAACTCGAAACTTTCGAGTAGCTCGAAAATTTCGAGAACTCGAAATTTCGAGCATGCTCGAGCTCGACTCGACTCGACTCGAAAAAAGTCGGCTCGACTCGACTGGAAGTTTCGAGCTTTTTGCACACCCTTAGAAATTGCTAAGGATTAGGCAAACCAAATTCCCATGACTAATTACCGATTTTTAAATCGTGCTTAGGAATTTTTGCAGATTTACAAGCTTATAATGTTTTAAATTGTTCAATTTGAAGGTTCTATTTTTAACTTATTTATAACGAAGTGTCTAGTTTCACCGAAAATATTTGGTTTTCGCTCACTGAATTTCGGTGAACCTAGACGCAGTCTATGTTTAAATCAAATATTTCCAATAAAATTTAAGATTAACATTTTGAAGGGATGGCTAAAGCTAGAAAATAGTATTTTTTTTTAAATTTGGTATTTCTAATTGAAATTTTTAACTTGGAAATTTAATTTCTTTGATCTGTTTGTAAGTATTTTAGTACTTTGCAAGGTTATTTCTGCTGTACTCAAATGTCATTGACTTTTACACTTGACCTATGAGGAGGCTGGAGTCTGGACATTGTTCAGGGTTTTCACTCATTGAGTACTTTTTAGAGGTCAGGTTGATGATTCAGAAAACAGAATGTAATTTACATTCGAACGTAGAAACGTAGGAATGGCAATGGCTAGTGGCTATTCCTAGATGACAATCATAGATAACACGAAACTGGTTTCTTCTTACGAGGAATGAAAACAGCCAACAAATATCGCCAAAAATTGATCAAACTAAATTTTGTATATAATCTAGAATATTATATTTCTCATTATCTTGTTTATCAAATACCCTGATTATGTCGAGAAATTTAAGATACAGGTGGCATATTTATTATCTTCCAAATTTACATTCTGCAAATTATTTTATTTCTTCGATATACAAATAAAAAAGGACAACAAACATAAGTAATACAGGAGAATGAGGCATATTAAACCATTTTTTCAATAAGGATATGTATATTATAATAATTTATAAAAATATACCACTGATGATTTTTGGGTTCGAAGCCCAGCACAGTGGGGCAAAAAAAGTGCCTCTGAACAAATAAATTTTCATCTAAATTGACAATTCGATTTATCAGTTTTTTT